>CM041293.1:107811380-108096380 GCA_023052935.1 Piezodorus guildinii | reverse complement strand
TCTTAAATCAATTTAAATATTTTACATTACGGTGTTGTTTCCATATTTATGACCCACATATGTAAGATTTGTTAAGAAATGATAATTTATAGACATATTAGGGAAATGGAATTCAAATTGAATAATTTTTATATCTGCTCATCATTTCTTAGATACAGCTGAGCTTTAAATACTTTCATGACCCATTTTATTCACTATTTTTGTTATTAAAGTTGTTATCTTCTGTTTGAACAACTGAGGAGCAACGTAAACTTATCTTTTGTTATTCAAAATCCAACCTTGAAAATAAAAAACAAAAACCTATCAATTTATAAATATTTAGATTAATTTATATCTTATTTAATTTCATTTTTATTTATTTCAAATTACCTATTTTAAAATGATATAATTTTACAGGAATTAGTTGACTCGATCTTAAATCATTTCATGTAAAATGAACATTTGCTAAACTTTCTTCTATGACTTCGTTAGATAATAAGCAAAAATGAATAATTCTCATAATTATCTCTTTATAAATTACGTTAATTTTTGCTTTCGCTTACTTATATATTATATATGTAATAAGGGTAAGTATTGCGATCGTGAAAATTTTCGAATTTCAATTTTCAATGGAAATACAAATTTAAGGTTTTCCTGAGTCTGTTTGTGAGTGTTTGTGTGTGTGTGTGTGTGTGTGTGTGTGTGTGTGTGTTTTGTGTGTGTGTGCGTTCAAGAGTTGTACGAAACTACAATTTTATATTCAAGACATCTATACGCTCGAGATGTTACACCAACTTTTTCACCAAAATCAGGTGATGATTGGAAGGGTTATTTTATACCTTGAATTTAGCACCTTTTTACGATTTCCCCCAAAATGGCTCTAGCGATTTTAAATAAACTCGCTATATCAATGTAAAATTCAATGGTATTTAAGTACCATATCGTTTTCATTCTGATTGCGCTTAAATGCTGATATTTTTTTTAAATATATTTTTTTATTGAATTTACTATTGTACATCTACATCAAGTAAATATGCTGCTAAAAGATAGTGTACTTGAAGAGAGCACTCTAGTAGTCAACCTAAACACGAATGTCTCGAGGCACTCTTATCTTCAGACGCCTCGGTGGATTATCAGGAAACGAAGATGAAGGAAGGATTGAAATTAGTGGATTGGAGTTTGTCATGGAAGGGATGATACCTGGTTCGGGCCAAATCAGCTAAATAAGGAACATAGAGGTCTTTATGAATGATTGTATTTGTGACTAAGTAAGAAGCGTTGAGGATTAAATGCTCATATATATATATATATATATATATATATATATATATATATATATATTTTTTTTTTTTATTTTTTTTTTTTTTTCACTTTATTTATTGATTTGCACCTGTCAGCAGTATGTGACAATCAGCAAATAGGATAGAATAATAGACAAACTAATGACATGTCAGGCATGAGGAAGGACAGTACCCAGCAGCACGTCTTCTCGTCAGGTTTTTTTTTTATGTATGGTTTCCATCATTTTTTAAATTTTATGGTCTTTATTTTACGTCGGAGTGTTAATAAGGCTATCATTATACGATTAGGGACCATTTGGAGCGTTCATAGCTTGAGTGAAGTAAGCAAGCTCTTGGAGAAGGCTCAAAAGGGGCTGAATAAGATTATTCAATCCTCTAATTATGTGTGTTATTTGGGATGAATTTTCACCTGAAGACGGCTGCTGTGGTATTTCCCTCCTCACACCCGAGCCTGTTGGTTCGTTGTTAGAAGCTGGAAAAGCGTGATTTGGTCCCATCTGGAGGGCTGATGATTCCCGTGGCTGGTTCGGTGGTACCAGAGACTGGATTGGTGGTCTCAATGGCTGGAGTGGTGGTTCCAGTGGCTGGAGTTCTGGTTTCTGTTGAGTCGGAGCTCTCAGCTGCTGAACTGGCAACTCTATCTGTGGACCATTATTATGAGCTGGTGGGTTGCTTGATGTTTTTTGACGAAGATCAGGAAATTCGTCGAAATTTCGTGGTGGAGGATGAGGTCGTTCGGAGCGGTATGTTCGAGAAGTTCGTTGAATCCTCAACTCCTTCAGAACTTGGCACCCACGGTAGTTGGATGGATGCCCCCACTGGCAGTTGGCGCATGTCGCTGGTGTATCTCTTGCCTTTGTACAATTTGCGTTGTCGTGGCTAAGACCACATCTTACACAACGTGGAGGGTGGTTACAGTACGTCTTCGTGTGACCATACTGCTGGCACCTGATACACTGTGGTATGACTCTTCTTTTCTTGGTTCTTCTACTCTTATTTTTGTGTAAAATATAGATTGAATCTCAAAAATTTTTTCATTGTAGGTTGATTTAGAGATGTCAACGAAAAACATGGGGAGTGGGTTTTTTAACCTAGAAATAACATTAGTGATGTTTACAACATCATAACCATATTTTTCTATATCTTTTTTTATTTCCAAAATAGGGGTAGTATGGTGGAGGTTTTTCACGACTATCCTGTGGTTTTTGTCTTCAGGAAGTTGGTAAGTATGAAAATCAGCTTCTGAATTTTTAAGGCTGCTTACTAATTTTCGGTATACTTCTGAGGTTGAGGGGTAAACAGTTACCCCTTTTAGTGTAGTTTTAAGGTAAAATGAATTTGGAGACGATTTGTTTTGTAAAAATGTGACGAAAGCTTGGTAGTCTTTGATGCCGTTAATGTATATTGGAGGCGGTTTGTCTTTGGAGGGTTTATTATTGTCGGTAGGCTGATCTACTTCAATTAAATTTTCTAATGGAGCATATGTGTTACTTACTGCGATGGTTATGTCATTTCCTGCAACTGTTGTTTTTTGCCTACGTGGATCTCTGGATTCAGCTGGCAAGTTCCTTTTCTTCCCAGTAACTAAGGCCCAGGCATCACGTAAAGTTTCATCGCAATTTAAGCCTAATACACCTTCCCCACTTCCCCCAACACACTGCGTTGAGGTGGGGAGCATTTCAGCTGTAGGTCTCACCTTTGACTTACAATTAAGACTCAGGCTCCTTCAGTCTTCAATTTTCAACCAAAAGAATTAAATTTATTCAAAAGAAATTGACAGAATTCAAATTAACTTTTTGAGGAAAAAATGTAGGTTATTTTTAGTTATCAAGCACCATATCAAATGCTCATATTTAAAATTGTTTTCTCTAATGTACCTTTAATATTGTAAATTCGAATAAAATAACCAAATTATCTATTTAGCATTGATAATGTGCGGCTAAATATATAAGATAAAACCATTAGAAAAATATTTGTTTATACATTTTTTGTATTTTTGAACAAAAAAGTAAGATAGATGTATAATAAACCGTTGGAAAGCTAAAGTTTTTAGATTTGTTTTTTTATCATATCTACTAAGTTATATAATGTAATGGAGAGTCATTAAAAACCGGTAAAACAAATTAATTGTTATAGATAAAGAAATAATATATTCTATAATAAAAGGGAGCATTGTGGGACCCGGTTAACAGTAGACTAGTGCTCTATCCACGGGGTCCTGGGTTTAAATCCCGGCCGTGGCAGAATATTATTTATTCTTTTAATTTGGCCGGAGGTGACCCAAGGGTATGGAGACCCTCCGGGGGCAGACCCAGCCTCTTTAAAGTGGTCACACAAAATAGGGGAAAAAACCTGGCGGCTGAGCGTGATAAAGGCCCAATCACCTTATTGCACAATCGTTGGCCTAGAAACAGTACGAATCTCTATATGTATTGAGCCCAAGACCTTTCATGGGTTGTTGAGGTACATGTTTTTTTTTTCTTGATTAAAATACATATTTCAATCGAGACATAACGTAAATAATTCTCAAGCCATTTTTCATATCTAACAGTATTTTAAAATTATTTAATTGATTTTAACAACGGAGGTAAGGGGAAGTCTTGTGTTGCGCGCACCAGATTTTTTTTCAATGTAAATCTGAATCCCGTTTTTTGTTTATTTTGTTCAGAAATAGTTCTGTATAGACCTCATCAGAGTGCATCTATAGAATGTAATGAATGGAAACAATGATTATATAAATCATCATTAAAATCTACTTGTT
The DNA here is from genome assembly GCA_023052935.1 of Piezodorus guildinii. Taxonomy (NCBI): domain Eukaryota; kingdom Metazoa; phylum Arthropoda; class Insecta; order Hemiptera; family Pentatomidae; genus Piezodorus; species Piezodorus guildinii. The sequence goes on along the minus strand of CM041293.1, from coordinate 108,092,339 downwards.
CCTGAGAGATCCATATTTCACCCTCTAGTGCGTCCTAGTGGATAGTGGCTCTGCAACAGGTTTTAACATCACTAGTATCCTTTCATTGCTTCCGCATCTTGTGATAATCTAAAAAAAACATACACAAAATATAATTCCAGACCTCGAAACAACTAATACATCTGTTGTTTATTCGGCCAATCAAAAATAAAGCGTTAACAATAAATGATTTCGTGATATTTTATATAGAAGCAAAACTCATATTATTAATAAATGTTAGGATCAATCTATCTATCTATCTATGACTAATTATGTTTTTTATTGAGTAAATATTAAAATTGAAATTATTTAAAAAAATTTGTACATACCTATTTATGAGAAAATAATGGAATTGTAAAAAAGTATCTCGAAATGGTCGATTGGTCTGTCTGTTTAAATCATAATGAAAAACTAAACTTTGTACTAAAATAATATTTTCAGTTTAAAGGAGGTATAACCTGATTACTTGACTTTTATTGCTATTCTCCATTTATTAAAATATCACTTTACACGATCTAGTTTTGGGAAAACTGTTTAAATGATTTTAATCAAACTCGTTTTAGCAATATGTAATCGAATTATCTTTACTATTACTGAAATGTCTAATTGAGTGCATACTCCAATATCATTAATGTATTTTATTTTACATAATAATATTTTTTTCTAAATATACAATCATCTCTTATTATTAATTGTAATAGAATTCTTAGATAGATATGAACAATGAAAAAATATATAATTATATAAATGAGTATTTATGTATTATAAATAAATATTTTTGTAGGTATAACAGATTATCCTATATGCCAGTATCAATAAAATACAAAGTCTAAAACAATGTTTAACTGACCTATTAAGCATACTTCTTTTTATTTCATTTTTTTGTTTATTTATATCGTGTACTCGCCGCTAACGCACTCGGTATCTTTTTAATAATCAATCCGTGCCAGCATTGTGTTGGAACCCTCACCATTCTGCATATCTTTCAAAAATGTCCATATTATTCATTACACTTGAATAAAATTGGACCAAACCCAAATATTTCAACAGTAGTGGGTAATAGAGAGAAAACCAATATTTTTTTCCATTTTCTTAAGGAGCAATCATTGTTATCTAAATTATAAAGACTATAATTAATTAATTAAGCTCAATTAAATATAATGTTATGTGTTCCTGGTCAGTTTTAATCAATTATTTTATTTTAAACTATTGTTTACATAATAATTTTTTTCCCGTAATTACTTATTACCTAATAGTTCTTTCTTATAAAGGTTAAATATACATATAGTATCTAGGCATTTATGCCAGTTTTAAAATATCCATGTAGAGGTGGAGAAAAAATATGTGCTTTTTGTTTGTATTTTTTTTTTTAAGTTTTTCGAAGTTAGTCGAGGAGAGTAATTGAGAGCATTTTTTTTTTTCTTTCTCTCTCTTTTCTGAACCTCTGTGGCTTGTCCCTAGCACTTAACTTGATGAAAACTGCAAAATGAGCAGAGTTGTAGATGATCCAGACAATCGAGATGAAGTTGATTTAAATAATTAAATTGGATTTCTAAGCCAATGCAATTGATGAATAATACTATTCGATAAAATATTAACCCAGAAAAAAAATATTGAAGTCTCTACATAAGTGAATTTAAAATAAATGAGAATTTAAAGCGTCCATTGCTGCTTTTTTATAATTTTGAAATATAAACAGAAAATTGGGAAAATAATCGATTATGTGTTTTTTAAATGTTCTGTTACTTATTTTTCAAAGCTAAATTAACATTATTTTATTTTTAATCAAATTTCAATTAAAAAATAACAGAATATATATTATTACTGTTGTTTCATGAACATTACGATGTGGCTCACCTTTGTATAATGATATAATACTTAGTAGATTTAATAAAGTATCTATGTAATAATGAATCGCAATTTATTTTATAGTAATTTTATTTTAAGATTTTATTATTAAATAGCGTTATCAATTATTTATGCTAGTCAAAAGTAAACTAATGCAATCCAAGAAACATTAAATTGTACCAAAGATTTTTTTTTTTTTTTAATATTTATTGAGATATATTACGATTTGTTTCTAAATGAACAGTAGTAATAGTGAGTGATATGATACCACATTCATACAATATATACACATAATCATGATAAAGTCCAATAACATAAAATAGAAAATAAATAAATTCATTTATATTTATATATATACTCACACAAAAAAATAATAATAATGAACAAAAAAAAAATGAAAAACAACAACATATAATTCAGATAGATACAAAGTTAGGAAATAAATAAACCACATACAAACAATCATAACTATATATAATACAACTATAACTATATATTTATATCATAACTATATACAATATTTACAATCTGCTAAAGGGAACCCTGACTGGGCTCCTCCCTCCGAGAGAAAAATAGAATCCAAGAGATCCCAGCGCCTCTCTCTCAGTCGCATCACTTGTGTGAGCCAAGGGGGCGCAATAACCACAAACATATAGTACATGAGTAGAGGATCTATGTCAGAATAAATCTTTACAAAACGTCTCGCGCACTCACGTTTCAATTTTCGAGGAGCATTGTAGGGGTGGGTGTGGAGATGGATTGGGCTAGAGGATCAGGATGATGAAGAATGTTGAAAAATTAGGATGGTGCCAGGTCTAGAATAAATTATAAATGGAAATTAAGGTTGTGGTTTAAGTTACAGTTGGTAATATAATAATTAACTAAATATTAAAATAATTTAATTTCGTGTATATATAATTCTATTATGCCTTCCTTGTAGAATAGTTATAAATAGTAAAGTATAATAAATAATCATTTAGCTGTTCAAAGCCCTAAAGCCAAAGAATATATATATATATATATATATATATATATATATATATATATATATATATACATATATATATATATTTTGACTTGCCCATTTTTTAATTATTCTTACCGATAAAGCCTTCTGGACTGGGAGTGCTATAGATTTTTAAACACATATCTTTTCTTTATTTACAAATACAACTGTTAATAAAAATACAATAATTATCAGCTTCAAAAAGTCTTGTGAACAAGCTACCCATTGATAGAACTTCAATTAAAAAAAAAATCCCAGTTACAAAATGAGATCTCAACTAACATATGTAGTCTTTATTAATAAATGCTTTGTAAAGTAGATATCAATATTATTACTTACATTTAAAATTATAAGAAAATGCAAAAAATTTAAATTTTAAAATAAAGGTAGGTTCTTGAACTACTCATGTCTCAGAGCCATCTTTCCTTAAGAAGATAAACAGTTTTCCTTGATTAGTTTAAAAAAAAAAACAAAAAAAAAAAAAACATTCTCTATTTTACAAATATAGATCTTTGATATGTGTATTTTCGTTAACGTTTGATGGATTTTGTTTTAGTATATGTTTCTGCTAGCAGTTAGTGTTTGGATAATATATTCAATTTTAAAAGGTCCAGAGATTCGTGTTAATTGTATTAGTTGAAAAATGTCTATTTAAATTATTATATTGTTTTAAGTTTTTTTCTGAAAAGTTATAATTTTACGATTTCCTAATTTTTAACTTCTCTCTTCAAGGATTCATAAAATCTCAATTACTTTATTATGCCTATAAAAATATGTTAAATTGCAAAACATCATATTGTCCACTTACACGACATTTTGTACACGGCTCATAGACTAATGCAATATTAATTTGTTTTATTAGCAAATTATTATATTTGAAATAATATATAGCAATGTTAGTTTATGGATTTATAACAACTTTTTATTTATGTTAACATACAATACAATTGTAAATTTCAATAAAATATAAATAAAAAAATGTTAACAACTTTGTTAACTCCCTCTTTACTAATAACATATGTTCATAAGTTAACGGGATAACAACATTAAATTAACTCGTACGATTTCTTTTATTGCATATAAATTTTTTTAAATTCTTGCGCTTTCCAACGGTATATTATATGTCTATGTTACTACTTATATTTCAGGAATAATGTTTTGGTGACTTGGGTACAGAAAATTTATTTTTCCTGTTTAAAGAAAAGCTAAATTGCATTGTATTTTACTCATAAGCCTACAGGTAAGAATACCATAAATATTGGTGAAAATCTCATAAAAATCGCTCTAGTGGTTTAAAAGGAGATAGAAGAAACTAAAATCGCATTATCATTTTAAATATAGAGAATAGAGTTTATTATTTACCTGTAACATTTAGGACCAAACTGGTCCTATCTTACAATGAACAGGAATTGTAATTACATTTATATTTTACCTTGAGCCAGGTCTTATATATAGAGAGATAAATTAATAAACATCATTCAAAAGTTCTCAAACTTAATTTTAAAAAAGGAGGTAAGTAAAAGTCGTGTGTTGCGCTCACCAGATTTTGTTTTCTTTTTTTGAAAATCTAGTTTGTTACAGTCACATTCGTGTAAACCAAAATATCACAATAATATCCGGGTACAAGGTTAAGATATTTAACGTAACTTAACGCTCCTTTCAAAGAGTGATGGTACTGTAATTTATGCGAGCTAGGTATTAACATATTCATAATGATGTTGTTAATAGGTTTGCTTAGGGTTCAATGCTAATGCCACCAGAGCATCACCCCTCTCATCCTTCATTACTTGACTATCTTATTCAGAAGGCTCAGATTGTGTCAAGTCCCTCTATGCACACCTAAAGTTCATGAATTCGTTTAATGAAAAAAAAAAGAAAGGTACGCGTTTTACATAAATTTAAGGAATATTTGTATTTCAAAAAAGTTTCTAAACTTGGTCATGAATTTAAGAGGTTGAAAAAAAAAATGTAATCGGTTCTCGTATCACACCTCATTATTAAAAAAAAATTAAAATAATTTTTTTTTAATTTAAAAAACGCTGCAAATTATTACATAATGGTTTATTATTTCCAAATAACAATATTGGGGTATAACTGTTTATATAGCTATTGATAGGCAATTAAGTAATATGAAAGGCAATAATTCAAAGCATAATATCATATCACTACCGTTGATTTTAAAACGCAATATCTTTGCTAGTTGTTAACCAATTTCAATGATTCTTTTTTCAAACTTTTGGAATTTATTTATTAATTAGAGTAAATTATTTTTTTTTTTTTTATACATACTCGTATGGATTTTTATTTATCGCCCATTACTGATTCTAAAGCTATATACATACTTTTCTACATCTTCAAAAATGACTAAGTTATGAGCGTATTTATAGGTGAAATTTTAATATTTTTTTTTTATAATCATTCGTGGTTTTTTCGGTAAAATAACAATAATGTATTTGTTTTTCTTTATCTTCGGTAATAACATAGTTACAAACGATATAAGCGAGATTTCAATTTCTTTCATTTTCCCTTTTTTTTTCTTTATTGAGCTCTACTGATTCTAAAACTCTTTCCATACATTTTTCTACCGTCAAAAAATGAGTTATGAGCGTATTCATGTGTAAAATTTCAATTTTTTTTTCTTTTTTATAATCATTCGCGGTTTTTTGGTTTAAAAACACATACATTTTTTCTCTATCTTCAAAAATTACTGAGTTATTGAATTAAATCACATTTGTTCGGCCGTCATTTTAAAATTAACCAGCTTATATCAACGTCTAGGTGTTAAGGATCATCGTTCCATGGACTCGTATTGTTGTGGTGAATTAAAAAAAAAAAAAAAAAAAAAAAAAAAAGTGGTCCTGTAGTTTCTGAAAATCTTATTACGAGATATATTATTATGTATAACAATCATTGCAGTTTGCGGCATTTTCATTTGTCACTATTTCTTTTGATTACTCTGTAAGTTGTTTTTCAAAACACTTTCTTTTTCCCAGCGACATAGTATTATATATATATTTATACTATTACAACTCTCATTTCCTGAAAAAAAAAGCTCAAAACACATTTCACTTCAAGTTGAATACTGAATTTTTTTTAAAATTCATATTTCTACATTTTTAATATTGATGATCCCTTTTCCTTTATTCCCTTTTATAAAAGTACTACGTTATTTACTAACAGAACAGGTAATTAACTGTTACAATCGTTTAGCCTCCAACGATATGATTATTAACATTAAAACTGCCACATTACTAACTAATTGAATTATTGATGTAATATGTATTCACACATATATACTGTTGTTAGTTCTCTACTGTTGATAATACGTTTTCTACGAGTCTCAAAGCTGAGTCAATAAATAAACAGTTGTGTTTAGATAACGTTCATATTCATGCCCTAACCATCAAAAAACAAAACAGAATATTAAAATTCCCTTTATATTGAGGATCTATGGTCAACTGTCAAATTATCATAGATAGAAATAAAATTCGCTTTCAACAATTAGTGGATGACATTACTCTTACATAAAAAAAAATTTTTAAAACAAATTTAAGACTGCAGTGGATTCAAAATGTATAGATATATAGCAATTTTAATATTTTAACAAATGTAAATTTCAATAGATTTACAACCAAATCTAGCAAACCAGAGTTGCTAATGACCGTGTAGGGTAGAGGCAAACAACAAAGTTTAAAAAATAAATCCACTGAAGATATCTATTTAACTGATTAATATATATATATATATATATATATATATATATATATATATATATATATATATATATATATATATATATATATATATATATATATACATATAAATAGAATAATACTAATCGTTATGATTATGCATTGATAATAATAACTCTTGTATTTTTATGATTTTTGGCTGCCGACTTTATATATACAATCCAGTGATAATTGTAATGATAGGATTTTTAAAATAATTGTTAAACATGATCATTAAGCTCATCATAAGTTAGATTTGTGGTCCTATATCAGTCATGAAACTGTTATATGCTTCAACGGAAAACAAATTATTATAACTAATTTAGTATAAGATGGATCGGATTTGTATTACCATTACTACTTATTTCTAAGAAATTATCTCAACATTTGTTTTCGATTAAAATATTTATTATTCCCTAATTTCTAGTTCATTAATAGAGGTAATTTACTTTGAATGAATGATGGTTTTGTTTCATCAGAACTTGAGTTGAATATTTTCTTGCTTTTGTTTGCTTATACCTTCGTATTTAATTTCAATACTTATTTAAATATTTTGAAAACAATTGTATTGTTGAGAAGATTTCTAAGCAATTTAATCGTTATAGCATAATTTATAGCACCATTAAAATTGCCGTTGCTTACGCACATCAGTGTTCCTTTATCTCAATTATGTTTATTATATTTTATTATTCACATAATATGTTTCTGCATCTTCTAGCTCCTTTATGAGTATATGTTCAATACTATATCTTTCAATTCATAAATAAGCTAAACAACATTAAACTCAGTTAATTTTTAATTTTATTATATTTGGCAGTTCCTACAAGTTAATACAAAGCAGTGTAATATGCATATACCCTCTTTCTTTATTTATTTAACGTCACTTTATGCTACTATGGCTAATCGGACGATACTACAGTGGGAGTCCTAAATTTTGCCTATCCAGGTTTTATTAGGATAGGGATCTTTAAGGAGTACCTGACATCGCACAGGCTCGGGACCACCTTTTAACGTCCCCTTCGAAGGACGGCATAACTAAGGATTTTTATCTCCCATAAAAAAATCCTAGGACCATCTGCGGGTTTGAACCTAACCACCCAGCAACAAGGGATCCCCGCATATTCCCTCAAATAGCATACAGTATTCCGTTGGGACCAGAATGTTTCTGAAAAATAATTTATTACTTAAAAAGTAGTTGAAAGAATTATTAAGAAAAGAAAATTCCGTTAATGACATATGTTTTTCTGGCATGTTTTAAATAAAAAGTTCGCTAGTAAAAACAATTTACAAGGCAACAATAAATTTTCAGAAAAATTTAAAAACTCCCAAAACGAGTTTTCCTCATGTGATCTTCGAAACTATATCTATTTTTAGAAAACCTGGAATATATTCCATTAATTAACATAGTTCGGAGTTCTTTTCATTTTCTCAAGACTTACTTTACTCTGTTCAATATTATATTCTAAGAATTTCATTTTATTTTCACAAAACGCCTTCTAATCTTCTTCATATGATTATAAACATTTGAAAATTTATAAAGATATTTGAATTAGGAAGAATTATATTTTTTCATAAGAGTAGTGAATAATTTTTCAAGTTTTTCCATGAGTGTTGATAATTGAAGGTTAAAATTAAGAATTCAATTGTAAATTGTATGCTACTATAATACTTAATCCCTTTCATTATAAAATGCACATGTCGACCTGATATGCCATCTTCAGGTGCAAAACAATTTTTTATCTCTAATAATTTTGCCATAAAGGTTAATGATATTCCTAATAGATATACCCAGAAATCCAACTATTTCTTCTTTGACATTGTTCTATACTCCATCACTTTTTCCAGTCAGCCTTTTATTGGTAATTTCAAAAGTTTACTATTCTTCCATGATTTATTTCCTTCCCCAATATATTATGTGGCCTATGGTGATAACCACGGTTGGATTTTCACGTAATTAAAAATGCAAATATGTAACTAAATATTTATATGTAATATGTAAACAGTAATTAGCCTTCTAAAACAGTATATACTCTCTTTTCTTTTATTTCAATACAAAAACGGCTGTATTTTAAACATAAAAAATACAAAAACAATGACTGTAAGGAAAACAGTTTGAAACTAAATGCATTTTCAAATGAAAAACTACGTCGATTGGGCCTTAGTATCGACCAAATTCGCCTTGATATATATTGCAGGTAGTTTTTACTCAAGGTGGATTCATCAGACTTTTTTTTTTTCAATTTACTTTTCCAAAAAGAATTTAAAAGACGGATTATTAAATTCTCTTAACGGAATGTCAGTCTGAACAAACGCTAGATATATAAATTTGTATAACAACAATCTGTATAAAAGGCGGATTTACTGTTTCCGCTAGAGGTAGATGGTGTGATGAAGCTTAGCTTCAATTTTGACTTTTTCTCTATGTTCGATTTGTGAGATTCTGTGCCTATGTGTTGGGTCACTTGGATTCATTGCGTAGTGGATACAACCTTGTCTAATAAGGAAAATATAAAATGTCTCCATCACCCCTGGATATTTCGTTTAGAAACTTACGAAGATATTTTAAAACTCGTTTTTTTTTTTTTTTTTTTTTTTTTTTTTTTTTTTTTTTTTTCATCAATCACAAAATATAATTTTCCATTCGTATTTGGAAAGAGTGGCACGCACTTTACGAATCACAGATGAACGCTAAGTAACAAATAAGTTTGGTTCTGTTTATTCAGAGCCATGGTTTGGTTCTAAGAAGCAATTAACAGCTGCAAGAGAAGGGCCAATTCTAGTGAAAATATTTCTTCATGCACTCGTAAATCAGATTTGTTTTGAATATGGAGTAAAAATGAGTCAAGTATGTAAGAAATATGTAAATTTATCCAAATATGTAGTAATATATCGAAGCCAGGAGCTAATATGTATTTACATAGGAATCCTAGCCCTAGTGAAAACGTATATGATAAGATTCGATGTTTTTTAATGAAATAACTGATATTGAGGTAAAGTAAAGTAAAGTAAATATTGAGGATGAGAAAGAAACACCGAAACGTTGATTTATTTCGCCATCGTTTTCGCGTTCGAGCAAGAAAATGTACTGATGAACTTCAGGGGTCTGCGTTCGAATATTACATTACATTACCCTGCGTCCAAAAGTAAACGTAAGACCAATAAGCTGTATCTCTTCTTAAGATCAGCTCTGATGCAATTATAAATTAAAACTACAAAATAAATTGAATTTTTAATTAGACTGAATGTTCAGTGGTACATGCACCAGATTTTTCTAACCGTTTAATGCTAATTGAAGTTAGAAAAGGCAGTGCGTCAACCAAATGATAAACGATCTTATCAAATTATTATGAACTACTGGAAGGAATTAGTCCGGGTGGCGGTCATTAAATGAAACAACTAAATAGTTTCAACTATTTTATTGTTTGCCAACGTTTCGACCCCCTTTGTGGGTCATCATCAGGGCTAAAAAGATACAAAAGAATATAATTTCAATGACATTACATACAATATTATATAACCTATTTAGCTAGAGAACGTCGGTATTGAAAAAATAACAGAAGAACTGTAAAAAAAAAAAAAAAAAAAAAAAAACTTAATTAAAATACAATGACCATATTACAATAATGAAAGTGTTATACAGAAAAAATAAAAATGTTCACTAAACAAAATCTACACAGGTATCAATAATTTACATGAAATATGAAATATAAAAATATGAAGTAGAGTGGAGATACGTACCGCATGGTGGGAGAATGGAAACTAGGTACTGTTTGGTAGATGGGGGGTAGGTAGGATGGAAAATACGTAGGAAAAGGTAGAATGGAAAATACGTACTGATTTATGGACAGGGTCTGACAACAATGACTAAAATTCTTAATACTACCATACAAAGAATCAATGAAATTTAACTTATGATTATAATAGTGATACAGGATAAAAAATTATAATTTAATTCTTGAAATATCACCTATATAATAGTAAAAACAGTGATGGAAGATGTATATGGAGAAAAACTGACTGTACCTCCCAACTTAATTATCCCTAATTCTGTTTAAGGTATCCAAAGATAACAGGGTGGAAAAAAATAATAATGGAACATTGTAAAATACATTAATTGACAAATCTTACAGGTTGATAAAAAAGTTAAATAAACATAAATACAAGTTGGAATAAATTGAATAGTGAAGACATTTAGAAAATTTTAAATACATAAACAAAACAAAATAAATACATATATAGAATTATATGGATACCTAAAATAGATTTAAAAATATAAATAAAAACCAACAAACAATAATAATGAAAAACAAAACAATATATATGGTGGGATAGACAGAGAAAATATGCTACTTAATAGAGTTTAATATGTGGCTATATGTGGAGGAAATGCATTGTTTATCGGTTTTGTGGTTAACAGGATTGGATTGGAGGTGGATGTGGACGGATTCAGCGATTAGTCTTTTCCTATGGTTTTGGAACATAATCTAAAATGGAGCAGTCGTCAAAGTTAAAGGAATGATTGAAATGTATGGAGTGTTCAGAAAGTTTTGAGGCTAGAGGGTTTCGAGAGGATACGGAGAGTTTATGTTGCGATATTCTGGTTTTTAGGTAATTTTTGGTTTCTCCTACATAGGATACATCACAATCTGAACATGAAATTTTATAAACAATATTGGAACGATATATAGGAGTGATCGGGTCTTTTGTATTGGTAAAAAGGTGAGAAAGCTTGTTCTGGGTCTTTAGTCCTAGTTTTAAGAAAGGTAAGGAAAATTTAAGGATTTTTTTTATATTTTCAGAAAGTTGCGGAATGTAAGGTAGGGATCTATATAAAAATATCATGGGTGAATCATGGTCGGGAATTGTAGGGGAAGTAACGGTGGTTTTTGTGTTATAAGAATCTATAAGGTTTTTAATGACTTTTTTTGGGAAGCTGTTTAAGGTTAGTATTTTTTTGATACGTTCGATATTATTAGGATGGTACTTTGGATCAGACAAGGATAGGCAACGGTGGACGAGATTCTTGGCAACATTTAATTTCTGATGATATGGGTGTTGGGAGAAGAAGTTGAGCAGTCTACCGGAATAGGTGGATTTGGTGTACCAGTCAGTTGAAATAGAACCGTCAGTGTTTCTAGTGATAAGTAAGTCTAAAAAGGAATTGTCAAGTTGTTTTCTCTTTCTACGGTAAAACTCTCCGTATCCTCTCGAAACCCTCTAGCCTCAAAACTTTCTGAACACTCCATACATTTCAATCATTCCTTTAACTTTGACGACTGCTCCATTTTAGATTATGTTCCAAACCATAGGAAAAGACTAATCGCTGAATCCGTCCACATCCACCCCTAATCCAATCCTGTTAACCACAAAACCGATAAACAATGCATTTCCTCCACATATAGCCACATATTAAACTCTATTAAGTAGCATATTTTCTCTGTCTATCCCACCATATATATTGTTTTGTTTTTCATTATTATTGTTTGTTGGTTTTTATTTATATTTTAAAATCTATTTTAGGTATCCATATAATTCTATATATGTATTTATTTTGTTTTGTTTATGTATTTAAAATTTTCTAAATGTCTTCACTATTCAATTTATTCCAACTTGTATTTATGTTTATTTAACTTTTTTATCAACCTGTAAGATTTGTCAATTAATGTATTTTACAATTTTCCATTATTATTTTTTTCCACCCTGTTATCTTTGGATACCTTAAACAGAATTAGGAATAATTAAGTTGGGAGGTACAGTCAGTTTTTCTCCATATACATCTTCCATCACTGTTTTTACTATTATATAGGTGATATTTCAAGAATTAAATTATAATTTTTTATCCTGTATCATTATTATAATCATAAGTTAAATTTCATTGATTCTTTGTATGGTAGTATTAAGAATTTTAGTCATTGTTGTCAGACCCTGTCCATAAATCAGTACGTATTTTCCATTCTACCTTTTCCTACGTATTTTCCATCCTACCTACCCCCCATCTACCAAACAGTACCTAGTTTCCATTCTCCCACCATGCGGTACGTATCTCCACTCTACTTCATATTTTTATATTTCATATTTCATGTAAATTATTGATACCTGTGTAGATTTTGTTTAGTGAACATTTTTATTTTTTCTGTATAACACTTTCATTATTGTTATATGGTCATTGTATTTTAATTAAGTTTTTTTTTTTTTTTTTTTTTTTTTTTTTTTTTTTTTTTTTTTTTTTTTTTTTTTACATATACAGTTCTTCTAAATAAGTTATATAATATTGTATGTAATGTCATTGAAATTATATTCTTTTGTATCTTTTTAGCCCTGATGATGACCCACAAGGGGGTCGAAACGTTGGCAAACAATAAAATAGTTGAAACTATTTAGTTGTTTCATTTAATGACCGCCACCCGGACTAATTCCTTCCAGTAATTCTCAACGGTCAACTAATTACATCCACTATTATGAACTACGTTTTCCTCTTGTGTGATTTGTCCAGCTATCACCACTTGTCTTGGCTATTGTATGCGACACAGGTCCTGTCTACTTTGGATTCTATTAATTTTCTAGTTCCACTAAAATAATAATTTATAAACTTATTACAATCGTAAATTTGATTTAACTTTCAACTGAGCTATTCAGTTAATCTTTAAAAAAAAATCTGGTGCGGGCAACACACGACCTCCGTTTTTAAAATCGATAAGAGAATTTTCAAATACAGTTAGAGATAAAAATTAGTGAAACTATTAAACAATTAATTAAATTGAATTTCTGTATAAATATGTGTTTTATTAAAAAATCTATTATATTAATATCTAAACTATTCAGTTAGTTTTATCGGTTTTTTCATTACTCTTTATTAACTTTTATAAGCTTGTGTATAAGCTAATATATTTTCTAAAATATTTAGCCTTCCAACAGTATATTATACAGGTATATTACTATTCTTATGTTCAAAATAAAAAAATTGCATTAAAATAATATTTTTTTTTAGTTTTCTCCTTTAGTGGGATATGGGATTCGTTCAACTTATATATTTACCTGTTTTTTATTAATTCTAACAACATGATATGGTTATTTTTATAGAATCTACAAAATTAAAGGTAGATTAGAAGAAGAAGGTTTAAAACATCGGCATTTAAGGCCCATCAGACTATTTCCATAAGAATAAAACCTACATGACATTAAGGCCCATTAAATTTTACATTGAAGTAACTAGTTAAATCAAAATCGTTTGAGCCGTTTTCAAGAAAATCGTAAAAAAGTGCAAAATGCATAATATACTGTTGCTCTTCTGGTTAGCTGATTTTGATGAAAAAAGTTTTGTAACGTTTTGGGCGTATATTTGTATTGAATATGAAATTTCAGTTTCATAGGACTTTTCGTTTACGCGCTGGAGTTACCACACATACACGGACGGACATCCAGACCTTTTTTCAGGACTTGGTTATTTTTTTTACGATCGCAATAATTTCCCTCACTATATATTCCATGTAAAGGCAAGTGAAAGTAAAATATTCTTTGTTAATATATTTTGATGGTTTTGGTTGTTTGGGTAAACCTAAACCAATCTTAAGTAACATTTGTTATTGTTTTATTATGACGGATTGTGTTTTATTGCAAAATTGCAGTTTTGACTTTTCCAAGTGAACTTTAAAAGCTTCAAATAGTAGTACAACCTGATAAAGCCGGTGAAACTAGTAAAAACAACTGACATTGAAAAAACAACCCTGGATGCGAGGCTTTTATTTACACTCCTTCTCTGTGTCTCTTGGTTTTGTGCAATTTACATCACAAGGTTCGCAACAGTCTTTATTGCAATTCTATTTATTTTTCGAGTTTAATTTATAAGTTTTTTTTTTAGGATATTCGTTATCGGATAGTTCATAATTAGATAAATCATGCTAGCAGATATAAAACTTTTAAATGTCTATATTCAAAGATGAGATTTTACTCATAATTATAAGTTGGAAAATCACAACAGAGCCTGCTAGAAAATCTAAAATATTACCTAGTCGAAAAAAAAAATATGAATTTTATTCAATACAATTATTTTAGTTTAAAAAAATATAAAAACTAATAATAACAAATTCAAATTTTAAAAAATTAACAATTCCTTGAAAAAGTGATTAATTTTTATTTATTATTTACATACAACATGGGGGTCACCTGTGGTCTAGTGTCTAGCACAACACCCTTCTATGTCCAAGGTCGCCGGATCAAACCTGGCAGGTGGCCCTAGGATTTAGTAAAAAATCCTTAATTATACCGTCCTTCGGGGGGAAGAAAAGAGGTGGTCCCTAGCCACTGCGATGACAGGTACTCGTTAAAGATCTTTAAACTAATTAAAACTGGACTGGCAAAATATAGAACTCCCACTGTAGCATCGTCCGATTAGCCACAGCAGGATAAAATTATGTTAAATTAAAAAAATAACAAACATACCACATGATATTTTAATTATAATTGGCCCTCTAGTACATGAAAAATTGGTATGTATGGTCCAGGTAGCGAGGTGGTTGAGTCGGTTTGCGCGCGTTGCCTAGCAACTCAGATGACCAAAAAGCCTGCGGAAAAATAATTCGAAAGAGTTCAAGTCTCGGTGCTGAGGGGGCTTTTATTTCGGCATTTATCCTCCGCACAAAAAAAAACGTATGTATGGTCCATTAAGTTTTAAGATTGATTAAATGTTTGTATAATTTGTTAACAAGGACATCGATTAATAAAAAAAGGGGTAACTATGATAGTCTGCAAAATATTAGTTATTAAACATATTAACTCATATTCTATTTTGGTTTATTTTTAGTTTATCCTAATAAAATATTTGGTTGTGTTTGCTACCGAATATTATACCTAAATATCAATGAATAAATATAAATTATGTGATATTATACAGTAATAATTCCATTAACACCTATAAAAATGACTTAAGCATAATTTAGTTAGTAAATTTGTGTACCGATTAATTTATTAGGGTGTCACAGAACAGAAAAAAAAAAAAGATACATATATATATATCGTAAATTTAATGCATAATAAATCTACATCGTATAATAATTTGCTGCTAACATGAGCTATACACAATAACTAAAAATTCGCAATCGTCAACTCTGATTTATAGGCGAGAATACCAAATTTGAATATTAAATATACATTTATAGTATGTATTTAGGAGTACTCCAGACGGGATAATACCTAAGGGCAGGCCAAGATCACGATGGAAAGACAATGTCATCGTGGAAAGACAAGGCGTTTATCTTTAAATTTATAATTATATAACCCTTGTAACTAACCTTGTACAAGTGAACGACCCACCTTCTAAACATAAACGAATGGATAGTCCAGAATGTGAAGAAATTCATTTATATAAAAAGAAAACTTTAAACACCATTTTGCCATCTGATAACAGAATTATTGAATAACAATTTTCACTTACAACTGCAATTAAGCGTATTCATAGCAGAGAGCTATTTTCTATTCTTAATGATTCGTTAAAATATGACCTTGTCATACTTTTTGTATGAGGTGAATAATGCTTTAAGTAAGCAGAATAAAATTCGTATGGAAACAGAACAAAACCAATTTAAGTTCCGATCCATAAAAATAATAAAATACGCAAATTTCTATATGGCATAAATTATATTAAGCTTCATCAAATGTAAAATTTATTTAATGAATTCTCGATATCTTATCTAAGGTAAGCATTACGTCTTTAGATACGCATAATTTAAAGCAAGACGTTTCTGTGAAGTTTCTCGAATCATGAGACAATGTTTTCCCATTCAAAATACAATAACGTGTCTAAAGATCGATTTTTTTTTTCAATATAAAACTAATGGAAATACTTCTGGAGATGTGGATAGCCAAAAAACGTTAATCCTTTCCCTAATTCCCTGTCGCTACTGGAATGACAGTTGCCACATTGACAGTGGAAAATCTCAACATTAAAAATCTCCACTGTCACCGCTTGTCAGAGACGAAAATCCGTGCACTGCCTGTCCACCCATTCCCGTCAGAAATATAATACTTAGCTGTCGTCAATTCAGAGTTTCATATTTTAGGGTTATGTATTAAATGTTTACTAGATTTTTTAGAAAAATAATATTTTATTATTAGTCTGATAATCTCATGAATTTATCCCACTATCATTGTTAAGTTTTATAAAACTTTTGATTTATTTTCAATAATGAACCATTGTAAGAAAACATTTTGAAGGTTTACGTTCAAGATATATTTAATACGAATAACGCATTAAAAATACCCGTCTGTCCGCTATACAAATAATTAAATAACTAAATGCCTAAAATTTTAATGTTTATTATGTAATACCTTATAAAATTAGTGCTATTTGATAATGCATTAAAGTTTCTACGAATCTAAAAAAGAATTATTGAAATCGGTTCAGAAATAGCAGATATATAGCGTTTTGAAATTAGCTAAAATTGTGATGAACGCATATTCAAGATTTTTCGTCGGATTGTGGATTCTATAAATAACATTTGTTTCATATCTTCTGAGATGCCCGATAATGAATGTATATACAGAGTTTCTCATTAATGTCTAGTCACTTTGTGGGAGCAGATAGTAGACATTAACATAAAAAGAGTTCATATGACCCATTGTCCGATTCTTTACGGTTAGGAAGGAAAATAAAATGTTTGCTGTTGCCCATGGTTTTCATCAGAAAAACTCAAATCTAATCATGTGCACGCACGGAGAAACCAAATAAAAGAAGAGAAAATTTCCCAAAAGGTTAATCATTCGAACCTTAAAATAGGAAAGGAAGTCTCGCACAAAGTCTAGTAGAAGATTAAATTTTAATATGCCCAGGATATTCGGCGAATATTTCTATTGAAAAAAACTTTGTATCACTCATTTGATACGAAAAGGATGGGAAAGTAGCTAACCTCAGATTATTAAGTTGTTTTTTTTCCTCTTGTCTCCTCGCAAGTTTTCCTTGGGTCATCCCATGCGAGTTCATCCAGATATTTTAGATTGTTTCACTAAGATTTTCATGAAATTTAGTACGACGTAAACTTTCATGCAGTTATGATTTGGTACAAAATTTTAGTATTCTTTGGCGTTTTTATAACCTCGGCGCTCCCAGAGACGCTGAGTTACTCAAAGAAATAAAATTGTACAATTGTTGTTATTCAATCAAACAGCATGAAAAATTCAGATTATATGAAGGGAACTATAGTTATTTCTAGAATAAATAAATAATCAATCCACGATGCTCCAATAACTATGAAAAAATATCATGTGTAAAAATATAAAAAGTGTACAGTAAAACGAATAGTTTAAAAAACAAAAACAAATTATAAACCAAGGGTGGTACGTCAATTGAAAAAATAAAAAATTTATAATACCTACCATCATGTTAGCTGCAAGTAACAATAATAAAAATAATAATAATAAAAATGAATATTATGCACCCGAAATGTCATTATTTTTATTATTGTATATTGTAGCCAATATGATTATAAGTACTGGAAAAAATCATTGTTTTGTTTAAATAATGGCATTTGGCTCATTTTATTTATTTCATTAAATGTCTATAGTTTATGTAAAATTTTTGTTCATTAAAAACAAACATTTTTCTTTATCTTAAGCGGATAAATTCCCATCATTTTATTATTGTTGCTTGCAGCTAATATGACTCGCCAAAGTTTGGGTTTCTCTAAATTGAAAACTAGTTAAGATAGAATACTTTTAAAAATTGTGTATAACATCATAACTAAATGAAAGGATACATCGTGACAAAGTTCATTAAAATCTAAAATCCTAAAATTTCTAGATGAACTTGCATGTAATGGTCCCCTTTCATTATTTTGAACTAGGCGATAGATGAGTAATAGCGGCTTCTTTTAATGTAATGTACGAATATTCTTAGAAATTAAAAAAAAAAAAAATCTGGTTGACGCTGTGCGACACTTTTTTTTTTTTTTATTTGATGGTTCGGCTTAGTAATTTTTTGGCATTTTTTTTTTTTCGTTCAGTGCCACTCTTATGTTTCTGTGCGTGTATATCATGTAAATATACACTGCCAGACAAAATTTTGAGACCACATATGGTTCACATCAATAAATCGTGGAAAACCTTTATGAATACATAAATAGAATATAGTAATCTTATTATTATTTTATTTAAAAAGAAATTTGCTAATTAGGTGTAAGATACTTTCTTTATTATCGTAAATGACAAGAAATGATTTGATTAATTCTAATTATTACTGAGACTTCTAAAGTTATGAAAATAAATAAGATGTGATGTTTTTTTTGTTTTTGTTTTCTGGAGCTTTATATACAGCCTAGTAATCCCGTAAGGGGAATTGAGAAGATAAATTTCATTCTTAGTTTGATTTATTGATTTTCCGACGGCTTAAGTTGTAAGAAGTTCGCTGCACTGGTAATTTTTTTTTTTTTGTTTTGTTTGTTTTTTATCGTATGATAGTAGAAAAATGAATTATCAGCTCAATTGCGTAGTGCAACTCTCATAATACACAAAGGGAAAAATACGATTTCTAATGGGCGGTAAACCATAGGTAGTCCTAAACTTTTGACCGGCACTGTATTTGAGATTTTCTGATGAAAACCATAGACAGCAGGTAAAAACTGAAAAGCTTTTTCTCTCTAACCATGGAGTATCAACTATGGGTCATATGAACTTTCTTGGTCCTTATAAGTTCCAGTATCTGTTCCTACAATGGTATTAAACATTTATGACACCCTTTATATTAAGAGATTCACATAATAAATGCAATATCTTGCTTTGACAGACATTTATAAAATTCATTACATTGTACAACCAGTTTGTAGTGATTTCACTGTTGTATTACGTGTAACACGATTACATGGAGTAAGTGGAACATTATTAATACTGATTAGGATCCGGAGAAACACGATGTCGTGATAGCATTCTTCGAATTCATGTGTATAAACCTCAGACAAATTTATTTATTTTTTCGTTATATATATATATATATATATATATATATATATATATATTTTATTTAAATATATTTTTATTGAAATTTACAACTGTATAAAATACAACAAGTAAATATACTGAAATAATAAAACACATGAATTGAGCATAAACAGAAACCGCCCATTGAAGCCTTCTTTAGTAGTGAGTCTAAACAAGAAGGTCTCAGGTCATCTCCTTTTCAGACACCTCGGAGGATTATCAGGAATTGAAAAGGGAGCTAGTATTGAAACTAATGGATTAGAGTGGGGATAGAGTTTTTCATGGAAGGAGTGATACCGGGTACGGGCCAAATCAACAACATATGGAACATTAAAGTCATTGTAGATGATTTTATTCGTGACAAAGTATGGAGCGTTAAGGATTTTGCGAAGGATTTTGGATTGCAAGGATTGGATATGGGAAGAGTTTACTGGTTTAGTAGAGCCCCAAAGCTCAACTCCGTAGGTCCATATATATAGGCTTTATGATGGTCATGTAAATGGGTCTTTTATAGTTAAGTGAGAGGTTAGAGTGTCTCTCTAGTAAGTGTTAGAGTAGCCGAAAAAGTTGAGCAGTTTCATGTCTTTTCAGTCTTGTATACAGATTCCATGTAAGGCGTTTGTCAAGCAGGATTCCTTCGTAGCGGATCTGCGGAATATCATTAAAGGACACTCTAGGGCAGGATGTCATAGGTTTTCGACGAAGGGCAAAGGTAATTTGTTGGGATTTATTGGAATTGATTTTAATTCTCCAATTCTGACACCACACCTCAAAGTATCTGATGTGGGATTGAAGTTTTAAGAGGCTATTGTAGGATCGTTATTAACCGATAACACGCAAGTGTCATTGGCATAGGTATAAAGAAATGTGTCAGAATGGGTTGGGATATCGGATATGGGATATAGGGATAAGAATGGGTCCTAAGACACTGCCGTAGGAACCATAGCTGACTGGGTATTTCGTTATATTAGAATTATTTTTGCAACTTACAGATGCAGACGAAGATATTATAAACACTTAATAAATGCTTAGGCAATAGAGATTTATCTATTTCTACATATAGATATATGGATAAATACTATTGAGTTTTTTCTTAGTTAGATTCGATAAAGAGGAAAATAAAAACTTTCAAGTAAAATAAAACACTTTATTTTCAAATATGGAGGGTAGAATAGCTAGGGCGGCGGTCATAATTAATAAAAGAAATAATAGAAAATAGTAAAAATTATCTAACGTTTCGAACCACTTTAAGGGTCTTCATCAGATATTCTCTCCGCAAAGGTACGAAAGCTTATTTATATCATCACATCATTCAGCTACAATACTTGGAGGAGAGAAGCCCTGCTGATGACCTAAATCGTGGATCGAAATGTATGATAATAAACTGTTTTCTATTATTTTATGACGGCCACCCAAACCATCTCAACATTCCTATCCCCTTCATGGTCAACCTTTTAATATCCACTAATAATTATATTAACTTGTATTAATTAATTATAATTATAATACTTGTATTATTTATTATGTCTGTCTGGTACGTGTAGACACAATCATTTTTAAGTAAACTAAAATTGGTTTTAATCTCTGTTAATTATCCCTTACATTGGTTTTATAAATTCTCGTTAGAGTTACCTAAATTGAAATTATTATTGAATATCACCTGCAAGTGTTAAATACAAGATCAAACAAACCTTTATTTCGGAATAGTTTATAATTACGCTTTTTACATAAAAATAAAATTAATTTTTAACAAGCCCATATTATCAATGATAATATTTACTTAAAGAATTTTTCTTATATTTCTACAATTATTTATAAAACTATCATTCTTCCGCCGGCTCTTTACGGATGTGAAACGTGGCCACTTACTTTGAAAGATGAACAACGGCATAAGGTTTTCGAAAATTAGGTACTGGGTAAAATATTTGGTCCGATGAGAGATGAGGCCACTGGGGATTTTAGAAGGTTGCACAACGCGGAATTGCGGAAGTTGTATCCTGTGAATAGAATTGAGTTAATAGCATCGCAGACGTGCGAGTAAAGTTTTTGGGCTCGGTAAGGAACGGATTCCGAGAAAGTTGGTATTCGCTGATCCTACTGGTAGGCGTCCGAAAGGTAGGCCGAAGCGTCGATGGGAGGATTGCTTTTAGGCTGAACTCGGGGGCATGGGCTTGAACGGTGAACACTGGACAAGTCTTTGTAGGCGGAATTTCGTGTTACCGGCATTGAACCTTCGGGAGTATGTAAGCCTATTATTTTTTTTTTCCTGTATTATACTTTAAACATCATAAAAATAAAATAATACAATGAGTCTTACATTAAAAAAAAAACAACCCAAAAAAAACGTTACTATGGCCAATGTAAATTTAAGATTTGAGTTTTTCCTCTTACATAGACATTCTTTGAAACCTATATTTTATTTTTGAAACAAATTTTTATTAGTAATTAGAAATTAAATTTCTTAAGTTTGGTATTTATGACATTCTCCTTTTTATGTAAATCAATATTAGTCTTAATCACTGTTAATTATCACCTACACTGGTAATAAAAACTCTTGGTAGTTGCCTAAATTGAAATTATGATTCGGTGATGACTTCAATTATAATCATTGATTACATCTCATTAATGTTAAAATTGAGTGAGTTAATCATAGCTTTGGAGTAAATTTTCATCTCTTAGTCGTGGCAACAGGTGCCCTCAACTTTTCGTTGGTATTCCCGCTTTATAGAGTTGCTAATCACTTAAATATTGAACAATTGCTAATGAATCATTATGTAAGTGCCATAGATAGTTCATTGTAAATTAAAAAAACATAATAGTGAATATTTGAAAAAAATAAAATGATTTGTTAGTATCAGCAACACTTTGTTGTTTTTAGTGAAATAAAGACCTTGTAAATTTTGCAACTGACATTTTTTTCCAATCATATTGCGTCAATAGAAGTATGTGTGAGAACATTATTTGAATATAAATGACATCAATAATGAATTATTTAGTTTTCTCATTGTTTATTAACTTTAAAGCCATGATTTCAGGTTCTGATATAATCATACGTGTAATAACGCGGTAATATTAACTGAGTGTTAAGCTGATAACAAAAGGAAAGATTTTACATCAACTAAAAAATAAAATGTTTAAAATCAAATAAAATTTCCTTAAGAATCTTTCAAAAGATGCAGACTTAATATTATTCTTATTTTGAGTCACCTTCCTCTTTCATTTACATAATATTATTTTATACTCTATTTAATTAATTTATTGATCTTTTTATATTATACTTGGTTCCGTAACCTAAGTTTCTATTAAATTATGGCAAACAAGTACTGACCATATAGGATTTGGAGTCAAATCTTGACGGTCATTTGGATAAAAAAAAAAAAAAATTATTCTTTTAGGCAAGTGAAAATTTTGCGATACTTTTATTATAATCACGATGATTTTAAAATATATAAAATACCATATTTTCCTTAGATAAAATTTAAATTTGCGCTTTCAACATAAAAATAAAATTAATTTTTAGTGCCTGATGTGAAGTAATAAGCAAAGGATAAAAGAAAGTGAAGTAATAAGCAAAGGATAAAAGATAATGTGTCTACATAAAATAAAAATTGTTTTATGTATAGATATATATATATATATATATATATATATATATTTTTTTTTACAGTAAAAGAAGTTTAATAGTTATAAATGATGTTTATCAATCCTATCAAAATGCCTTTTACCACCGTTCGTAAAATACTTTCATAATAGTTGGCTGTAAATACCTGTAGTGGCAGCAGTAAAGAATAAATAATATTTTGTTCTGCTTCGTGAAAACCAATCGTTAATGTTCAATTTAAGCCGTAAAAAGGTTCTTTAATGGTGCATATTAGTATAAAGATTTATCGATGTAATTTTCAATAGGTTTTACACATTGAATAAGTATAAACTGTATAACTTTTGAGGGAGATGAAGAGAAATATTGCGAGATGTTTTAGGATAATGTGTAAGATACAGAAAGATATAGATAATATTAACGTATGGGCATTAGAGAATGTTTTAAGATTGAACGTTGATAAAACTAAGGCCGTAATCATAGGTTCCAAATATTTCGTTAATTCCCTTCCTTATTGTCCCTTACTATACCATAACGGACTACCTATCCATTTCCATACTACCGTAAGAAATCTTGGTGTCATCTTTGACCAAACTCATTCTTGGAAAACATCATTTCCTATATCATTAGTAATTCCATCGCTACTCTTAACTGTTCTCAAGATTGCGTGACGCAGTACCTTTTTAAGTTCGTCTGCTCCTTGTTACTTCCCCCGTCTTCCCCCACTTTGACCATGGCTGCCTGGTGTTCGGAGAATTGTCTGGAAGACTCGAGATGAGACTAGAAAGACTTATTAAACGTATCGTCAGATTCTTCTTCGGAGTCCCCAGGCGCACCAGCGTCTCCGACAGGTATACAAAGTTGAAGTGGCACAATCCAGTTTCTTGTTGATAGTATTTCCTTGGAGTATTTTTATTTCGCACTTTCATACCAAATATCCATCCTACATTCTTGACCTACTCATCCCTTCTTTATCGGTTCATTCGTTTAACATCCCAGCCCACTAACCTATAGTTTCCTTCTCATCGAACATCATCCTTTAAAAAATCCTTTACTTTACGTACCACATCGTTTTTGATTTCCATACCTGTCTCTATACGCAAATAATCTTTTTTACACTCATTTAAAAACAAATTGCTTCTTTATCTCCTCAGCCAACCATCTTCCGATCAATTGAGACGTTGATTTCCAAAAGGTACTATATCCACTTTAGGAAATTTTACAGGAAACCCAAAAATCTGTCATTTACTGTTTATTAGACTAATTTACGTGATTTGTTTTTTATTAAAAACTAAAGTTGATTTTTAAGTGTGTTGCCGACTCATTTTTCCAAATTATTGCACTTTTCCGATGATTTTAAACAATATAATATGGATATAGTACTTTTTGGAACGAAACATGGATATAGTACTTTTTGGAAAGGATTAAAAGGGATATATCCGTAGTATAGTACTTTTTGGAAGAATAAAACGTGTGATAAGTTTGTAACAGTCGCTATAACCTTCCTGATACAACATTACCGATAACTTTTTTTTTTTTTTGTTTATTGAGATATATTACAATTTGTTACAAAATGAACAATAATAATATTGATAAGAGACCACATTCATACTAAATTCATACAAAATAATAATAATGGTCAAATTACATAAAATAGAACATAAATAAATTCATATATATACAATAAAATAATAATAATAATAAATAAAAAACAAAACAAATCGAAACAAAAACCTATTATTGAGATAAATAAAAAGTTCGCAAATAAATAAACATCTTACACACAATCATAACTATATACAATATATACAATTGCTAAAGGGACCCCAGCAAGCGATTTTTCCCTCCACTTGTGGAGGAAAAAGCGGAGCCGATAACTAACGTCTTTATATCGTTAATTACTTGTTAAGTTATGTATATTTCCTTATTCTCTCTCTGAGAAATATCTTTTTTTGTTGTTTAATTACATTGATTGTCTATTCTTCATAAAGAAAGTAAATATTCAAAGGACAATTTATCTATTTATGGCACTATAATAAGAAAGTATGTAATTATGAAGTTTGTTTTGAACTTTTATTTACTATTTGTGTGAATTTAGCCAGTTTAACTATATTATTAACGAGGTGTAAACAATATTTAACCATAAATACTTATAAATAATAACTTTTGAGCTTTTATTTTACATAAAAAAATCGACTACTAAGTTAGATCAGGTACAGATTTTCTTCACATGTTTAGCAAGTTCGTGGAATGCTAATTCCAACTATTTGCTACATCAAATACCATTATTCTACTTAAATGTGAGTTTCTGAAATTTTAAACAAAATTTATGTTGCTGCAAGAAGAAATACTATGAAAAAACTTAATTTAATTGACAACCTTAAAAAACCAAAGTGACGCAACTAAGTTGTTTCAAATAGCCTAAAAACTGATTATTAGGTTAAAATCAGTGATCAAAATAATAGCGATGATTCAAGACGTGCTAACTGAACCAATAAAAATGCATAAAATGATGAAAACAATAAATGAATGGTGATATATTACGGGATTAGGTGCTTCTGTTGTATAGTAGGAAATATAGTTTTGGAAGGAAATGACAGGAAACGTTATATCTGTTTACATAGGATATAGTACGTTTTGGAACGAAACATGGATATAGTACCTTTTGGAATAAAATAAAATGTATATTTAGTACCTTTTGGAAGGAAATGCAATTTTTAAATACTTTTTTTGAACGATTTTTATGTTTTTAGATAAAATTTGATGACGGATTTAGATAAAACTAAGCCATTAGAATAAAAATATGTAATAATATCAACTTTGTAAAAAATGTCCTTTGGTACCTTTTGGACATCAACGTCTCAATTGTAAACAAATGTTAGGATAGTGGTCATATTCCGTTCTAAAATGAGAACCATAACAACCTTTTTTTCCTTTTCTTTTCCGCTATGATCTTATAGTAGTAGTGAGAAGTACAATTATAATATCTCTTCATACACTTATGTGTATATAGTTATAAACATATACATATACATATACATATACATATATATATATATATATATATATATATATATATATAATATATATATATATATATATATATATATACATATACATATATATATACATATATATATATTATATATATATATATATACATACATACATAATATATATATATATATATATATATATATATATATATATATATATATATATATAATATATATATTGTTTGATCAGTTCTCGACTGTTGATAATTTAAGTTTGTGTTGTTCTTAGGTTTCAGTCAATGAATAAACAATTTTATCTATGCGACGTTTCGAGAATTTATTGTTCTCATAATCATGCCTTAACAGTGGAAAAAAACAAAAAAAAACAGAACATTAATATTATTATACAATAATTAATATATGATGTTATTGTTAGAGATATAAAAAAGAGTACATTTAACAATGAATAAGCCCACATGTCAAGATGAAAAGACAGACTCTTAACCACCGACTGAAAGTACTATACTCACTTTTATCTAAATCTATAAAATTAAAAATTAGACAGAAACTGAATACATACACATACCATCTTAAGCCAATATGGACTTACGCTTCACAGATTTTTGGTTCAGCAAAAAAGACTCACATACAAAAACTGCAAATATTTCAATCCAAAATTTTAAGACTGATAACGACAGCTCCTTGGTACGTAAACAACAGAACCCTACATACGGACTTACAACAACCAACAGTTGACCAACATATACGAACACTCTATACTCGTTTTCACAGTAAACTTAACGGACACGACAATAGACTGATTAACGACATGTCAATAGCTGAAATGCCAGTCAGAAGAAGGCTAAAGAGAGGCTGGATGAGGGACCTCCTCGGATAAAATAAAGCCATGGAAGGGGTGCTGCTGGGCATTTTCCTTCTTCATGCCTACCATGCCTGGATCTCAATTTATACAGCACATTTGCTGATTGTCAGATACATTCTGACAGGCGTAAATATAGATTTAAAGAGGAAAAAAAAAACAATGAATAATCATACAGTAGGTACATAGATATTTTAAATTAGGATTTACATTAAAGATATTGTTATAAAATTACTTACAATTTTGGACAAAATAATGTAAAATACAAAAATACAATTTTGGACAAAATTAAGACACTATTTTGTCCAAAATTGTAAGTAATTTTATAACAATATCTTTAATGTAAATCCTAATTTAAAATATCTATGTACCTACTGTATGATTATTCATTGTTAAATGTACTCTTTTTTATATCTCTAACAATAACATCATATATTAATTATTGTATAATAATATTAATGTTCTGTTTTGTTTTTGTTTTTTTCCACTGTTAAGGCATGATTATGAGAACAATAAATTCTCGAAACGTCGCATAGATAAAATTGTTTATTCATTGACTGAAACCTAAGAACAACACAAACTTATATATATATATATATATATATATATATATATATATATATATATATATATGTACAAGTAGTCGTATTTACAACTTTTATAAATAATATAAGTATATCCTATGTTTGCATTTTTTTTAATGTTTTTGTTTCTATGCCGGACACAAGACTCAGTTTTTGTACTTTTCTGTTATTCTCATGGGACTGAAGGTCCCAGAATAAAATTTAATTTTCTTTCTTTCTTATTTCTTCTTTTTAATCTCTGTTATATTGGAATTTCCATTAGACAAACTTTAAAAAGGAAAGAACTGATTAAAGAATGACTTATTAGACTTAATCTGATAAACGAAAATCGTTTATGTTGTATATGCAAAAATAAACACGATTTTCCATTTCATGAATATTTATCTATTGTATTTAATAATTTATAAAGTCATAATAACGGGCATTTTGTATCAAAATAATTGGAATAATACAGTTTCACTTATTTTTATAAAGATATAAATCATTTTACATTGTTGTGTGTTATTGAATCATAATCCTTTTAAATTTATTTTTCCTGATTTCCACAACTTTAATATAAGAACTAAACTGTTCTTAAGTGAAACAAAACTAAATTATTGTACAACGAAATGGAGTTAAAAACTTCCTCCGAACTCTTAAAATTGTTATAAATCTTAATCTTTTGAGTTTAACTATATTACATAATTCAAACTTTCTCTTAGAGTTAAGGTGATTGAAGTTTAGTACTGTACTAGTGCATTATAAGACATGAAAACTATTTAAAGAGATAAACAGCCTGTCTGAAGTTCAGGAACTGTGTTTTTAATGATTAATTAAGTAGTAAAGAAAATATTTATTATGAGATTTTTCTGAGGCATTTTTTTAAAAGATTAATATTACCAGTGTTGTATGAATGTGACATGTTTTGTTTATTTATTTGTTAACTTCATTTATTTGTATTTATTTTGTCTATAAATTTTGTTATTGTATACGTTTATTTATTTTGATTTTATTTTATGTAATTTGACTCTCCTTTTGTTTATATTGTAAATATTGTATGAGTGAGATCCTTTAGCACTATTATTATTGTCTATTATGACAAATTGTAATATATACGAATAAAAAAAAAATTTACCAATGTTGTAAAACATATTATGAAAAAAAAAATTGAATACTATAGAATCCCTTGTATCATACTATAGTTTGATTTGACCTAGTCTGAAAAAAAAGTGATATTTCGGACAAGAGATGTTAGGTTCTAATGACGCATTTAATTTGGTTCCAAATCATACTAAAACATTTCATTGTTTACTTTAATATAGTGTTATTAATATATTTAAAAAATAATTCTTGATTTTAATGCGAAAATAATCTAATAAATTATTTTAATAATAAATTAATAAGACATGTTTGCTCTTCCTGTAACATTTCCCAGAATATATATAGTAGTTTTTGGAAATCAACGACTAAATAATTGGGATAAGTAGAGCTATGTAGGTCGTGCTAGAAAATTATGAAGATGAATAAAATTCTATAGTTTATAGAATTCAATTGGAATATCAAAGGCACGATAAGCTATCGTTCGAAGGGCTTAGGATTGACAGAACAGGTGCGTTTGATGATAAAAACTTTAGCCCTCCTCCATAGCCTAAATATGTAGATCCTGAAATAATAGGAAGATTTTCTCATAAAATTGTATTTTTTAGTCTACTGAAAGGTGAGAATTTCTGTTTGGAAATCAGAACAAGCCTTATTAGTTAAGGTTTGTTCTTTAATTCTAGTAGGTATGTGTGTTCCATGTTAGTCTCATGTGATGGAGGAAATGACGATATCAGGCTGTGCCTGAAAAGAAATGGACTTTATTATTATTATTATGTTCATTGAAATTTACAACTTTATTATTGAATTCATTAAGTAAATTTGAGTAGTACGTTAAGAAATAGCATGATACTCTATTGGAAAAACTATCAATTGGTAGCAATAACAAAAAATAAAATAAATGACGAGAAGGTCTTGGAACCATCTTCTCTTCAGACGACTTACAGAATTATTAGGAATCGGAGAGGTTGCTAGAAAGGAGAGGAACCTTCTTTGAGCCAAATTAGAAGCATTTGAAACATTAAGGTCGTTATGGATGTGTTTATTCCTGACAAAATAAGGAGAATTAAGGATTTTGAATTGTAAGTATTGGATTTGAGAAGAATTCAGTGGTTTATTGGAGCCCTAAAGCTCAATTCCGCAAGTCTTCTGAAAGTTTATGATGCTTATATAGATGATACTTTATCAGTTAAGTGGAAGGTTAGAGCGTGTGTCTAGTAAGTGTTGAACTACACGAAAGCGGTGAGGAGTTTCTTGTCGTTTCAGTCTTGTTTGCGGATTCCATGTTAGACGTTTGTCAAGTCCTAGATTGCAGATCCATCTCACATTTTTTTTGCGATTTTAAATAATTGTAAGGGTAAGTAATAAATTTGGTATCTGCTTTGCTGATTTATTAACAAAGAATACTTACGTTAGTCATGATCTAATATAATAATTAAAAATTTATTTTTCAAAACTCAATTTCTCTTGTCCTTATTGGTCTTATAAGGGCCATGTAGGAGGGTATAGTACTTGCAGATGAGACGTTTAAAATTAAGTGGAAGGTTAAAGCGTTTGTCTAGGGGGGCCACACATAGCGTGGTTAGCATAACAGCTTTCTATACCAAAGGTCGCGGGTTCAAACCCGCGGGTGGCCCTAGGATTTTTTAATGGGAGTAAAAAATCCTTAGTTATGCCGTCCTTCGGAGGGGACGTTAAAAGGTGGTCCCGAGCCTGTGCGATGTCAGGTACTCGTTAAAGATCCCTATCCTTATAAAACCTGGATAGGCAAACTTTAGGACTCCCTCTGTAGCATCATCCGATTAGCCATAGCAGCATAAAAGTGACCTTAAACGAATAAACAAACAAAGCGTCTGTCTAGTAAGTGTTAAAAGTAACCGAAAGCGGCAAGTAGAACTGAATTTAGCTTAAAAAGTTTATTCCATTTAAAAAAGAATCTGGTGCTCGCAACACACGACTTTCACTTACCTCGACAGTTAAAATAAATTTAAAAAATATTAAATATATTTTAATTTGAAAAATATTTTAAATTGATTTTAATGAAACGTTCTCCTTAGAAAACATATGATTTAGATTAAATAATTTAACTGTATTAAATTGTCAGTCAGTAATAAGTTTATTCTCTATTTATCACTTTATATTACATTTTAAAACCTTGTGTGTCAGATAATATTTTTTCTAATATCTTTCTCTTTCCAACGGTATATTATTCGTCTATATTACTGTTCTTTTTATAAAAAAAAAACAAAAGTCACTTTAAAAAACAGTTTTGCTCTTTTATCTTCTAACTAGTAATCAAATTCGGCCAACTTGTTTATTTAGCTGACCTTCATCATTGTCATTAAGATGATATGGTTAATCTTTTGGAATGTACAACATTAGAGGTAGTTTAGAGGACGATAATTTAAAATATCGGCATTTAAGCCCTAATAGACTACTTCAATCTGATTGAAACCTACATGATATTAAAACCTCTTAAATTTTAGTCATTGTGGATGTAATTAGTTGACCGTTGAGAATTACTCGAAGGATTTAGTCCGGGTGGCGGTCATTAAATGAAACAACTAAATAGTTTCAACTATTTCTTATTTGCCAACGATTCGACCCCCCTTTGTGGGTCATCATCAGGGCTAAAAATAAATACAATGTCCATGACATTACATACAATATTATATGTATAATCTATTGAGCAAGAACACGTCGGTTTTAAAATATAATAGAAGAACTATATATGTAAAAAAAAAACTTAATTAAAATACAATGACTATAGTATAACAATGAAAGTGTTATACAGAAACAAAAAAAAAATGTTTACTAAACAAAATGTACACAGATATCCATAATTTACATGAAATATGAAACATAAAAATATGAAGTAGAGTGGAGATACGTACCGCATGGTGGGAGAATGGAAACTAGGTACTGATTGGTAGATGGGGAAGAGGTGTAGTGCTATGTCATTAATATTTAAGAATCAAAGAACGTACTATTTGTTTTGAACATTTTAATAACAAAGAATAACCTCAATACTTATTCTAATAATGTTTATAACATATGTTCTAATAATCGAAATTGTCACATGTGCTTAGAGATATAACAGGTAGGTAGGATGGAAAGTACGTAGGAAAAAAAAGTAGAATGGAAAGTACATATCAAGATACCTTTAACAGAATTAGGGATAATTTAGTTGGGAAGTACAGTCAGTTTTTCTCCATATACATCTTCCATCAATGTTCTTACTATTATATAGGTGATATTTCAAGCATAGAATTATAAAATTTTCTTTATCCTGTATCATTATTATATTATTATTATTATCATATGTTAAATTTCATTGATTCTTTGTATGGTAGTATTAAGAATTTTTGTCTTTGTTGTCAGATCCTGTCCATAAATACAGTACGTACTTTCCATTCTACTTTTTTTTCCTACGTACTTTCCATCCTACCTACCCCCATCTACCAAACAGTACCTAGTTTCCAGTCACCCACCATGCGGTACGTATTTCCACTCTACTTCATATTTTTATGTTTCATATTTCATGTAAATTATTGATATCGGTGTACATTTTGTTAAGTAAACATTTTTTTTCTGTATAGCACTTTCATTATCATACTATAGTCATTGTATTTGAATTAAGTTTTTTTTACATATATATTTCTTCTGCTATATTTTAATACCGACGTTCTCTAGCTCAATAGGTTATATAATATTGTATGTAATGTCATGTATTTCTTATGACTTCTATTAAATTGTATTTCTTTTGTATCTTTTTAGCCCTGACGATGACCCCAAAGGAGGGTCGAAACGTCGGCAAACAATAAATAGTTGAATATTTAGTTGTTTCATTTAATGACCGCCACCCAGACAAAATCTTTCCAGTAATTTTCAAGAGTCAGCTAATTATATCCACAATGACTAAAATTTAAGAGGTTTTAATATCATGTAGGTTTCATTCTGATTGAAGTAGTCTGTTAGGACTTAAATGCCAATATTTTAAATTATCGTCCTCTAAACTACGTCTAATGTTGTAAATTCCAAAAGATTAACCATATCATCTTAATGACAATGATGAAGGCTAAATATACAAGTTGGCCGAATTCGATTAACTATAGGACTAAAGGATAAAAGAGCAAAACTATTTTTTAAAGTGATTTAGTTTGTTTTTTTATAAAGAGAACAGTAATATATACGTAGTGTTTTCATTTAATGACCGCCACCCAGAATAAATCCTTCCAGTAGCTTTTAAATTTTACAATAATATGGCGGGTTTAATCGGGATCGTTAGTGCCGATTTGGATTTAAAAAGTTGTAACATTTCGAGTATATATGTAATTGTCTGAAATATGAAATTTCAATTTCGTACGACTTTTAGTTTTTGCGCTAGACTTAACCCCTCCCCTATCCTCTCCACACACACACACAGATTTTTTTTCGGGACTTGGTCATTTGGACTCAGGCGACCCTAAAATGTGTATTTTCATCGAAAACTGGAATTAGAAAATTTTCATGATCGCAATACTTTCCCTTACTATATATATCATATAAAGGTAAGTGAAAGTAAAAAGTAGGGTGCCCCGTGCTAATTTTACTAATAATGTATATTATAAGTAAGATTTAATGTTGAGAATTGAATCTATTATTATTATAATGATATAGCATCGCTGCTCCCAGAGGATAGCCATTAAGCTAACAGTCAATGGATAAACTCCTCTTCTTGACACGGCTGAGATGACTACGCTGAGGCACGCTAAGGAAGCTGTTAATCTTTCTTAACTAGAGTTGAGACAAATGTTTTAGGCTATGACCCGAAACCAGGATTCCTTTTAAAGGAGTTCTCTACAGAAAGAGGATGCAATTATTTCTAGTGGATATAATTTGTCCTGCGGCCCTGCCCTGAATTGGAATGGTCCGAGTGGTCAGTATATTATTCCTTTTTTTTTTTTTTTTTTTTTTTTCAGAGGATTTTGCTTTAAATAAAGCCTTTATCAAACAGGTTACTTTACCAATATAACTGATTTTCTTTTTGAGGGTACTTACTTATTTACTTAACTATACATGGAGCATACAGTGCGGGAAATTATTTGGATCGTGAAAATATTATCCAAAAATGTCCAGTTTTAAAAGAAAATGCGCGGTTTAGGAAACCCTGAGTCCAAATAACCACGCGGCGCGTAAAGGTCCGTGAGATTGGGGTAAGTCCAGCACGAAAATGTAAAGTCGTATGAAACTTAAATTAACTGAAAGATTGAGTCATGAAGTTATGAAAAAATTACAAAGATTTTTCCTTAAAAAAATATTTAAATTACAAAAATAAACTCCAACTCATTTTCTCTACTTTGAAACAACAATAGATCCATTACTTATGTTCTCCCTAAAGATGAAATTTGATTATATTATTAGAATTTTGAATCTACTACCACATAGATATCCAAAGATATTACTGTTACAAATAATCAAAAAAAAAAATAGCATGGCTCAAAAACTTACTTAATTTGAAAGAATCGCATAGATAAAATTGTAACTTCGATCTATCTAACTGTGATGATATTTAGTTATGGAAAAATAATCTAGCAACATTAAGGATTCAAATATAAAAAGATAAATATTGTCAAAAAATTATTAAAGTAGGAAATTTCAAAACTTTCCCCCTGTATCCACATCTAAATAACATCCGCAGTGTCGATATATTGTTTCTTATTTTGTTATTAATTATTGATAGATTAAAGGTTAAATTTGTCAATAAACAGAAATTCCGCGGACGGTCAATAGACTATGTAGTGTGTCAGATTTTTGTCGTATTTTTTAGTTTGTAAATTATTTATTTATTTTCTATTTGCTGTAATTTTGAAAAATAAACAGAATTTTCTATCTATCTGAAATTTCATATTTTTGGCTGACAGAAAGTTCTACTTCATACCGTGCATCTTGAACCTATTTTCGATTTTTTTAAAAACTCCGCTAATCATTTTGATTAAGCTCGATATTTCGATGTAAAATCTAATAGGTTTTAATGTCACGTAGGTTTCATTTTGATTAAAATCTCCTGAGAGGGCTGAAATTACGAATTATTGAATTTTTTTTCTCTTAAGTGCCTTTGATTTTGTAGATTCCCAAAAAATAACCATTTGTAGACCACTATAAACATTCTTTAAATTACGTTTTCAGCTGATTCAAGCTACTCGAGAGAATAAACCAACTATTTAAAAATTTTATGTTATTGGAATTAAAATTTTAAAATTAATACAAAATTTTTTATCACCCACGATCGGGTTCATATTATGTTTAAAGTTGTCAAAAATATACAAAGCGGTCATAGTAAAATAATAACATAATATTTTGTTATATTATTTTTAATTAAGTATGTTAATGTTACTTATTTTCTTCAATATTACTTTAACGGCTTTTCCGTAGAAATGACTCGTACTCTTTAACCCACATTCCGATTGTTTTATTGACCCAGTGCTTAACGTTCTCTGTGGTATTGCCTATTCCATTGTGCTATAATGTTTAGAGAAATAGTCATTCTGTAACTAGATGCCTTAAAAAAAAATGAAACCTAGCCAATAAACCGCAGAACAATTGGCAGACCATTATCATTGATTGCAAACCTAGACGGAAAAGTGAAAGTCGAAATCTCGATACTTAAGGCAGACTCTTAGACTGTAATAGTCTCAGTGAGGTCAACTTTATTTATGTCGGACGAAAAATAGTATTAAATATGATTTATATGAATAAAAATAAAATAATAAGGTAATAATAATAATAATAATAATAGCTTTATTAGCATTATATTGACAAAAGCCTCTCCCATAGGGAGGAATTTATAGAAGTTGGCTATAGTTTGAAATAATAAAATATTGAAAAAAAAACAAATAATCCAAAGAAATACAAATACAAATAATTATAAAATACAAAACTCCAAAAAAACAAAACAAAACAGATTCCTTGGAAAATACACCAAAATCAAACACAAATTAAATATTTTTTAAAACGTTTATCCACCAGGATTTGTCCCTCGCAACCAGCCACCAGTTTTCGCCAACAGTCTGCGTCAATTCGTCTCTCCACCTGCGATGTGGTCGCCCCCTATGCCTGCTGTCCTCTCTCGGGATCCACTCCGTGCAAGCTCTGGTCCATCTTTCGTCTTTCAGCCTGGCCAAGTGCCCAGCCCAGCTCCATTTTAATCGATGTGCCTCAACCCTTAGACTTTTAACGTTCACTTTCTGAAGAATATTTTCGTTTTTTATTCTCTCCCTTTTCTGAATAAACATTAAACTTCTTAGAAGCTGCATTTGCATGGTGTTCAGCCTCCGGTCGAGTTTTCTTGTAAGTGCCCAGGTTTGAGCCCCGTAGAGAACCGTGGGATATACACATGTGGTCAGAACTTTGGTTTTAAGATCTAGTGATAGATTGCTTTTGAAGATCTTTTGGAGAAACCAATATTTGCACCACCCGAGCTTAACTCTTCGTTTACCCCTTGTTTTATCTGTTTTTGTTCCCTGCACACATGCATCCCTTATACATTTCAGTAAATTGGAGTATAAGTTTTCAATAGAGTCTTCTTTGCCGAAATTCATTCCCTCCTTTTTACTAAGAAGATTTGCTGGATATTTTTCCGAAACAGCCCTCGTGAGAGTTATCCTGGTGCCTGCGAAAAATCTTCTGCTACGTATTTTCATTTGTCCCATCACAAGGCGGTGATCAGAATCAAACTTCACTTCTGACTTAGGATATACAAAATTCATGCCTGCGTTCGGTTTTGCCAGAATGAAATAAATTTCGTGTTTTCCTTGATTAGGAGCTTTCCAGGTTCTCCGCATTAGCTTTATAAAATGTATCAAGTATCCTGAGTTGATGCTTAACAGCAAATTCAACTAATTTGGAGCCTCTTTCATTTCTTTTTCCGATTCCATATTCTCCCATCACTGAATAGTCTCCTGCTTCTTTTATTCCTACTTTAGAATTAAAATCGCCAAGCAAAACTTTATTATTATTATCTTCTTGGAGAATAAGTTCTAAACTATCATAGAACTCCTCTATTTCTTCAATTGTAGATGCTGTAGTTGGTGCGTGTACTTGTAGGAAGGTAATGTTTATGCATCCCACTTTTAATACCAATTTAGTCATTCTTGGAGAAATAGGTTTGAATTCTGTAATATTTTGTTTGTATTTTTTATTTAAAATAAAACCTGTCCCATAGTTACTGTTAGACGCCTCGGAGTGCATTAATATATTTCCCTCTTTAGTTTCAGCAATGGTTTCATAATTTCTTCTTATTTCCGAAAGTCCTATGAGGTGCCAATTTATTTCCTTTAGAGCTTTTTCAAGTTCTATCAATCTTTCTTCC
Organism: Piezodorus guildinii; assembly: GCA_023052935.1. Lineage (NCBI taxonomy): Eukaryota > Metazoa > Arthropoda > Insecta > Hemiptera > Pentatomidae > Piezodorus > Piezodorus guildinii. Next base: position 108,055,288 of record CM041293.1, on the reverse strand, counting down.
GTTTTGAGAGTCCTGGTGTTTAGGGTTCCTAAGTAGAATATTTTTTTTGCCCGTTGTGATTGCTACTGAGAACTATTTTGTTTAGAAAATTTATTTTTATTCGTACTATTGATGACTTCGGCTTCTGGTGTATCTGATTTTTTTTCTTCTATGGAGTTTTTCCTACTATTACTCGCAGTATCCGAATCATATTTTGAGCTCACAACTTGTGGTTGTGCCAAGTCGTTTTGTTGGTTTTGGTTTTTTCTCGGTGATTTTTGGTCTCTTTTTATTTTTTCGTTGTTAAAAAACCTATCTAAACTACACGTTCTTGGAGCTCTAATACTCATTTCCCTTTTTCTTGTTAAACGTTCATTTGGAGAATTTTCTTCCCTGCCTCGTTTCTTCCCCATTGTTTCCTTTTCCGCAATTAGGTCTTCTAAAGAATATAGCTTTCCATTAACAAGTAATTTGTCTCTCCTTATTATAGCTTTGAACCCTTTTTCTTTTTTTTCAAGAAGAAACGGAAATAGTTTCGCCCTTATCTGCCTGATTTCCTTGGAAAAATCTTCTTTAATAATAATATTTCTATAATCTTCAATTTTAACAAGATTTTTCTTCGCCCTAAGAATATCTTTTATCAAATAAATTGAAGAAAACTTGACTACTGTGATATTTGTTCTGGCTATTGTATAAATGTTTACTATATCATATTTTCGAATTTCACTGTTTAAGAAATAGAGTATATCAAAAATTTCATTCCTTTTTTCATAATTGTTACGAGCCTTTAGATTAAAAAATAGGAGGTTATATTTTCTTTCCGTGTTTAAATTATTTTCTAGTTTATTAACTTTAGATTTCAGAGTATCTATTTCCCTGCTAACGGTTTCATTGTTTCTGTCTATTTTCTCCTCAATTATATTGAGTTTATCGAGTTTTTCCAAGATTTGGTTAATTTTCTGTATATCCATCGTAATATTTATAAATTGATGACAGCTGTTGCCCTTGGAAGGAATGTATACTAACTGAGCACGAGAAGTGGTGGGGCAGTATTAGGATTATAGATAAGGAGCAGCAGTTAAATATATATTATTTAATTTACCTTATGATATTTCAATCCCAGTTCGGCCAATTTTCTTTAAACTTCGTATAATTATACAATACACCAATGTTCTTAATTGTTCAAAAAATCTAAGCAGTTACTCCACTTTAACCACTTTTAAATTCACTTTAGCACAGAGCCGATCTAAACACAACGGCGGCTACAGCCTAAATAATAAGGTAGGTACTACAAAAAACTCCAACAATGCCTATATAATATAAAACAGTCATACGTGCCCAGATCTGTTATGCCTCGCCCATCTGGAGCTCGACTTGCAAAACCAATTACAAAAAAATAGAAACAATACAAAATACATTAATGCAAATCATCCATAACTACCCACGATATACTAAAATTTCAAAAATGCTCAAATTAAAACGGTATATCTACACAGTAACCAAAAACTATTTTGATAAAACCAAAACTTCGGAAAACCCATTGAAACAGGAAATTTGTAATTAAAACAAAACATCACTAAAGCGCTAGAGACACAAAAGAACAAAACATGTACTTTTTAATTACTATTTTGTATTTTTTTTTTTTGTGTTACTTTTCCTTCTGTCTTAAACAAAATATTGTATAATCATTAGTAAATTCAAAGGATGATAGAAACTGTTATCATGAAAAAAGGTCCGTCCACTGAAATCATAAAAAAGAACGTATTTTTATCGAGTGTACATGTAAATATTATATAAATAAATAAATATTCTTATTCCTATTCTAAAGCTTGATTTCAGTCTGTGTTATTCGCACTTTTTAGTGCAATACTTCCGACCTTTAACCTCAAATAATTATCGTATCGTTATATTATAATATTACTAAAATAGATGTTCACCATCTATTTCTATTATATTTTACATATTTCTAAAATAAGTCTTCTAATGATGATTAGTTCCTTATATTAGCTATTAAATAATATAACTAATTTAAATTATATTATGAAGAATAAGTAGAAAAAGAACTTTATCTTGGCACTAGACCCTTCAAAATAGCAATTTAAACATAAAAATAATATCTGGCTAAATATCATTAAATAAAACACATAATAAAAGAACAAAAATATTAAAAAACATATATAATAATAATAATAATGTAAAACTATTGGTATTAAAATTAATAAGAAACACATATTAATTAGTATTAATTTTTTTTTAACTTTTTTCTTTTTGCGAAAAATATAATTAATTGGTTCTGAAGAGGTAGAGAATAAATAAAATACACAAAGTAGAGATAACATAATTTTTATCTTGAATAAATCATGTAACAAACAAACAAAAAAATACAGAAAAAGAAATATATAGCCGTGGAAACATTTACATGTAAATAGAAAAAATTACTACCCTGAATTTCCGTTACCGAAGGATACGAACGCCAAAATAAAAATTCCTTTTGTTCTAAAATGGAAATATCTAGCTTTTCTAAACAAATAGTAGGTCTTAAATGTTTTTATTTTCTTTCCTGTTATATTCTTCCTTACCATAATTTTCAGAATATTGTACTTATGTTCTAATATATATAAGATTTCAATTCAATTAAATTCACCGCGAGGAGCAAAGAGAGAGAGAGAATTAATGTTATATGGTCAATCCTCAACTTATAAGATTTGTGATTCCCTGATATTACGGTTATTACTGATGGTAGAGGAACAATGTATTAATGATCTTGAATCAGTAAATTTTATTTGAATGAAAATCGAAAGGAAAGAAAAATAAATAATGAAATGAAAAGAAATTTTAGTCTGGGACAGCTAGTCCCCTAAGAATAATATAAATGTACAATAGAAGAATAAACTTATGTCTGTGCCGATTTTATCATATTATATACATCATTTTACGGATTACAAATTTTGATACATATGGATCTGTAATAAATATACACACACACAAATTCATACACACACATATATACAAACACAAAGTCATATTACAACCGTAAATAAATCCAAATAATAAAAAATATTAAAACAAAGCAAAAAAATTGAGATAATCGAGATAAAAAGAAAGAGGCCTAAGTTAAGTTTATAAAGGCACGGCAGATTGATGTTCGAGGAAATGGATTAATAGATCATGCTTAAAGGAAGTTAACGATGGGCATGTACGAATCGACATGAGCAAGAAATTCCAAAATAAGGATGCACGTATGACGAAAGATCTCTTAAATGAAGCAGTTCTATGGGGTGGAATGAACAAGTTCAAGGGTTGGGATCTTGTGTTGATGGAGTGGACAGAGGAGAGTGGGGTAAACAAATTGTAAATATAGAGGTTTTTTTTTTGTTTTGAAGGATTGGTAGAGGTAACTTCCTAGGAACTATTGCCGTCGGGATTTAGGGTAAAGCCACTACAACTCGGCATACCAGGATGGGACATGAGAGCGCCTGGGGATTCCGAAGATATCTAGTAATAATAAAGATGTCTAGTATAAAAATTTTGGATCATTATTTTCAATAATAAACCTTTGTAATGGACCAAAAAACACCACCCCATTTCCTTCAAAATTTGATCGCTTACGTTTCGAAAAACCGAATAACGAATAAAAAAGGATTACCTGTAGCAGGGTGTCTAGCATAATAGCCTTCTATGCCAAAGGTCACGGGTTCAATCCCGCTGGTGGTCCTAGGATTTTTTAATGAGAGTAACCAATCCTTAGTCATGCCGTCCTTCAGCGGGGATGTAAAAAGGTGGTCCCGAGCCTGTGCGATGCCACTCGTTAAAGATTCCTACTCTAATAAAACCTGGATAGGCAAAATTTAGGACATCTACTATAGAATTGTCCAATTAACCACAGTAGCATAAAGTGACTTTAAATAAATGAACGAATGAAAAATATCTGTCTGCCTATAGTACGAAATAATAAATAACATTATACTTGTTAGTGCTATTAGATAGAGAATTAATTTTCTACAAAACGTAAAAAGAATCATTGAAATCGGTTCAGAAATATAAAAATAGCATAAACGTTTTGAAGTTTGCAGTGGTGATAGACTATATAAGGCCATTTTCCATGGAATTATTTATTGCTTTTTGATATTGGTCAACTGTCTATTACTGGCTTTATAAGCAGTTACGCCCTGATATAGTTAATTGGAAATAATAAATCATTTTGTAATAATTTGCGTTTTAAGATTTCTTTATTTGCGATACTAATAATTATAATATCTATTAATAATAAGAGCCTTTTAAGCAGCTGAACTCTGACTAATATAGTTCACAAATTAGTAAACCATTCAAGCGTTGGCCAGGATACTGACTGAACCAAGAAAATCATTTCATTATGTAATTATTGTATTCTTTTCACTTAAGTTTTCTGCGATTATATTTTTTCAGAAGATGATAGTATATTCCAATGTTGTGAAAACATATTACTTGTATTGATGAAAAAAATAACCGAATCTTTGTTTTCTTGTTTTTTCTAATTGGCTTGGAGTTCCTCCTGTAATATTTATTTTCTGTAGGAAGCAAATATTCTAATCTTACACATTAAGAGATATTAATTTATAAAAGTATGTAATAATTATTTTCTTTTTTTTCACAGGTAAGTGGCAGAACCTTTTTACTGTATCTTTTAACCGGTAAGATATTTATATTAATATTCCATAGTTTTATTTTATCTCTATTAATAGAAATATTTAAGTACTTGATATTTAAAATGTAAATATTGCTCGGTTGCTTTATCTTAAAACATAATTTTCAGCTTATAATATATATAACATAGAGAAAATCTAGCATTTATTATATATTGGTACTATATATTATAAAATACTATACTATATATTTTTAAATTTAATGTATCAGAAAAACTATTGTGATTATTGATGGCTTAAACTTAGATAATTTCCAAATAACGATCTCGATAACACAGAAGGTTCAGAGAATATAAGAAAATACTTTGCAGGAAGCGGTACAGGATGTAAATAAATAATTTTTATTATAAATAATTCCTTATTATTCAGAGTAGCAGAATTAATCCTTTGTACACTTTAATCTTTTCCACAAGTCTTCACACCTCATCCAGAATCCAATCCAAACCACACTGCAGTAGTGGAACAGTTCCTTCAGTCTCCAATCCCGCTTTCATTACCTCCTAAAGCAGTTAATCCCTCTGAGGTCAAATATCTTCTCCGAAAACTTGCACTCCGTAAATCTCCTGGATACGATCTCCTCACTCCTCAGATTCTCAGACAGCTTCCATCTAAAGCCGTTATATTTCTTACATATATTTACAACTCCATTCTACGCACTACTCATTTTCCTCTCTTATGGAAACATTCCACAATAATTCTCTTCCTAAAACCAGGTAAACCTCCTAACACTACGACATCATATAGACCTATCAGCCTACTCCCAATCCTTTCAAAAATCTTTGAAAAAATCCTCCTCAAACGAATATTTCCGTTATTAGAATCCCACACTATTCCTTCCCATCAGTTTGGATTCCGTTCCCAACATTCAACCGTTCAGCAAGGGCTCCGAGTCGTTGACCATATTTCCTCTGCCTTTGAGAACAAGGAGTACTGCTCGGGTGCATTTCTGGACATAACGCAAGCATTTGACCGGGTGTGGCACCCGGGATTGCTCTTTAAGCTCAAAAACCATTTACCCCTATCCTTATACCTAGTCCTCCGATCCTATCTATCAAACCGCTCCTTCCGAGTTCGTTGTGGTGCAGAATATTCCAATTATTATCCAGTCGAATCCGATGTTCCTCAGGGCAGTGTCCTTGGTCTTATCCTCTACAATATATACACGGCTGATATTCCTCTTTGCCCTAATACCTTCCTAGCAACGTACGCTGATGACACAGCTATCCTATCCTCTCACTTAGATCCCGAAATTGCATCTACAGGCCTCCAAACACGCCTTTCTCAAATTGAAGACTGGTGTAACAACTGGAGAACCAAAGTCAATCAATCCAAATGCAGACATGTCACCTTTACCCTTCGAAGACAATCCTGCCCTCCAGTTCTCTTTAACTCCGTTCCGCTTCCTTTCTCCGACACAGTCAGGTATCTTGGCTTCCTTCTGAACAAAAGACTAACTTGGAACCCGCATACTAGACTTAAACGACAAGAACTTAATCGACGATTTGGACAATTATACAGACTACTGAACAGAAATTCTAAATTATCTATCGAGAACAAACTGTTAATATACAAGACAGTACTGAAACCTATCTGGACCTACGGACTTGAACTGTGGGGGACAGCCAAATTTTCTAACATCAAACGCATTCAATCCTTCCAATCAAAAGTTCTCCGAACAATAGTTAATGCTCCTTATTATGTATCCAACCATACCTTACACCGCGACCTAAATATTCCATTTATTTTAGACCTTATACCATTAAAATTCTCTAAATTCCATCAGAACCTTATCCATCACCCTAATCCCCTAGCTCAATCCTTATCCAGCTCCACACATCCTTACCATCCTCCTAGAAGGTTGAAGCGGCAGTGGCCTCGAGACCTCTTGTAAAATATATATATTGGAGTTCTAGCATTGGCTAGATTCTCCACTCACGTGCTGTATGCTTGTGAAATGTATATAGGTATGAGTGACTTTTGTAATATTTTTATTGATTTTGTTTTGTATATATTTATATTGTATTATTATTATATACATTTATTGTTGTGTATATATCGTGTGAATGCAGTATGAATGTTGTACTTTATCCCTATTAAAAATGTCCTAAATTGGACAGATTGTAATATTGTTCAATAAAGAATTGTTTCTAAAAAAAAAACATCTTTTCCAAGCTCGTTAAAAAATTCGATATCAAGCTCAGTTGTAGTCTTCCAGTACGAATTGGACTTGGGTATAGACTTGTATGTATTCGGTCTTCCTTCGGGAGAAAAACACATATAGCAACTACAAAGAAGTTACCTAAGCCATTAGTAGTTAATGAAAAACATAAAGGTATCACAGCCTTCTAAAAAACTTTACAAATGTGGCTGTCGGAAACTGATGCTGTTTTTAGTAGGTAGTATAAGTTACAAGGATAAGTCCATTACATGCCAACTCAGAATCTTTTCTGCATTTGACTTGTTCAGAGTTGATTTTTTTTTTTTATACAAGTGACCTTCAAGATTTGAAATCCTATATGTTCAATATGTGTTTGCCATAATTTAATAAAAACTTAGGTTCCGGAACCAAAAACAATAAAAACCCAATAAATTAAGTAAATAGATAACGAAATAAAATAATGTAAATGAGAGAGGAAGAAGACTCAAAAGAGATAGAAAAATTAAATAATAATAATATTAAAATTTTAAAAAAAATTCTCCTTTTTTTTATTTAGATTTAAATTGCTTGGTTGAGAATTGCTTGATCATCATAAACTTTTGTTCATCTAATTTTTATAAAAATCTGGCATCTTCTTCTTGTAGAACTACTACTTTTTTCTTCCTACCATATTTTCTACACCTGAATATGGGTCTTCAGGGACTTAGCATGTTACACAATTCCCAAAATTTTCTATAAAGTTGAAGCTGTGATTGAATTTTTATTTATTTTATAATTTGCTCATGCATATAAAATGAATAATACTACCCATTTTTTTTCCTAGTTCATTTCGAATTTCGAAATATGCGTTATCCTAATATAAGAACAAAAATAATAAATAAGAATTTTAAATCGTGAAGTATTTCGTGCTCCCTCAAATAAGGACATTGCCTGGTAATGAGTTGAGATAAATAAACTTTTTCATACTCCCAGTGTGGCAGAAACACTAAATCTAAATGTATTTATCCGCGATTATAGTAAATATTAGAATTGAGATTGACAAGGAATTGGTCCGATGAAGTATAATTAACTAAAAGGTATTGAACGCCCGTTCTTCAACTTTCCTACGTCAGAGGGAGGGTTGACGGAATGGTTAAGGCAAGGTAATATAACATAATTTTATCTTTTTTCCATTAATTTGATGTCATAAGAATATTGAAATATAAGAAAACATTTCAAGTCATTATTGATGACAAATAATTCAATTTTGATTGCCTGTACGATATGTAACATTTATAACTACTTTCGTGGTGTGGTTAAGAAAACTTCAGATGCTATAAATTTAAGTATATAGATTGAATAAGAATTACCGTAATTGATTGAACAAAGTGCTTTCAAATTTAGTTCCACTTTTTAGCTACATAATGGAGACGAACCAGTAGATAATGCATAGATTATTATTCTCATCTCTATCCCATTATATGGAATTAGAAATAAGGTATATATTGATTTATAATAATGGATTTTAAAGGCAATTCGGCTAAAACATTACCTGTCTTGTGTTTCTACATAGATGGCTAATGTATTAAGTAATTGCATAGCATCACAAAGTACATTTTAGTATACATACCTAAATATACACAGCAGACCATCATTGCATTTCTACCACCTAAAGTAAATATGTGTTATAACTAAAACATAAATTTTTATATTTAAAATAATAGCTTTGCTTGCTGGAATAAAATTTTTTCCTCCAAATTTGTTTTGAATTTTTAAAATATTAAAACAAAAATAGCATTAAGTATTTTTGAAAAATGGTATTTTTTTTTTTATTTTTTTAGTAAAAATAGCAATTTTTTTGTTATAACATAATTTACAACAAAATATACAATAATAATATCGAATCCATCAAAAAGTAAAATAAAAAAATCAACATTCTATTACAATTCTAACCCCTTGTTTGCCATCAAATTATTTATTAATAAAATCCTTTATTAAGGAACCTTTATCCGTTACTTTTACTCTACTCTCTGAATGGTCATGATACTGACTTTAAGAGTGTTTTATTGAACCAGAACCATAGCTGATAAAATATAATTATTCTAATATACCCAATATTTACACTTTGGTCTAATTTGACCCTTATGCATTACTCAATGTGCTTTCTGCCATTTATTTCGAGGAAGTACTATAAAAAATAAAACATACATTCAATAAATAACTTCATGTATATAGGTATGAGTAACTTTTGTATATATTCTAATTGATTCTGTTTTGTATATATGTATATTGTATTATTATTATATAAATTCATTGTTTTGTATATATTGTGTGAATGTAGTATGAATGTTGTACTTTATCACTGTTAAAAATGTCGTAATTTGGACTGATTGAAATAATACTCTATAAAAAATTGTTTCTGAATAAATAAATTCAACCTGACATTTTTATTTATTAAAGAAGTGAGAAGTATTTCAAACTATAAAAACATTTAATTTAATTTAAAAGATCTTTCTACACCAGCAGAATTAAGTGAAGCAGTTTTTTTTTTTTTCCTTCTCTGCGCTTTGTTTTTATATTTCGTGTTATACCTACAAAAAATCTTTATATGCCTTGGTTCAGAATCATACTGCCCTAAGACAACACAGCTTGTATGAGGTTATCGGATCAGACTCAAGCACTAGGTTTTTCTGCAAATTAAAGGATTCCACTTTTTAGAGCTTGAGTAATCGCTATGAGACATTTCGAATGCAGCTATCAATAATTTGATTATTTAATGTAAAATATAAAGCACAGCTTTGTTATTTCCGTGCCAAAGAATACTCGTGGGGTTTTAATGAGATTATTTATAATTATGGTACGTTGTGGTTTTAAAATTATTGAATATCTTATTTTAAGGACTCTGAGTTCCTGATTATAATTAAAATTATTTTCCTTTTAATTATGATATCCTATAAAATTTTTATTTACGTGTTTAAAATCCGCAGTAACTGTGCCCGACTGACTTTCTTCTCAGACTTGGGGACACAGAGTCTCTTCGTTAATTGGACCGACAGAACCATTGGTCTTCCAATCAGCGGTCAATTAGTTACGGGTATCAGTCACAACCTTCGAGTGTATTTCCCAATTTGTTGCCAACTTCTAGTAATTGCTACCGTGGCGTCGTTGACATTTCAAAAACCTCGTAGAACCTACATCAATAACCACTTGTCTTTTCCGATTGAACTGGGGCTTCCAATGGTGATTTACTGGTTGGTGAGTTAAATTGCTTTTGCTTGAGTGATAAAAACTTTTCGGAGACAGAATATGAATTCAAGATGTTTCGAAATACTGATGAAATAATTATAATTTTTTTCGACCCCCTTAAGAAGGGAGGCGTGGTCTAGAGGATAGAGCACTTGTCTACTGTTGTCGGGGTCCCGGTTTGAACCCAGCTCAGTTAGGATTATTTATTCTGTTATTCCAGCAGTGGAGCGACACTGGTTCCATGAGCTCAGTGAAAGGGAAGTTATTGGAAGGATTTCATGTTGTGATTTGCTGCTGAAACAAAAATGTGGAGGATCCATTATCGAAACAAGTTGTTACTGGTGACGAAAAATGGATTCTCTACATCAACACCAGCCGAAAAAAGTCTTTGGTTGCCTGAAACGATGATGCTCAGTATTTGGTGGGATTGGAAGGGACCCATACATTTTGAGCTCCTTCCACGAAACCAAACTATAAATACAGACTTTTACTACGCCCAGTTCGATCGATTGAAGGCAGCAATTGAAGAGAAACGGACAGAGTTGGCAAATCGGAAAGGAGTGCTATTCCACCAAGACAACGATTGACCCCATGTGTCTTTAAGGACTCGACAAATGTTATTAAGTTATCAGATTTCCATCTTTTCCGTTCCCTCGAAAATTTACTTTTCAAAAGATGATGTCAAGACGAACCTTTTATTTTTCTTCAGGAGTAAGGACAGTGATTTTTGGAAAAAAGGGATAATGCACCTTCCAAGCCGTTGGGAAAACGTAATCGCTGAAGGTGGTAATTATTTTGTAGATTAAATAAATACATTTTAAGCTATTCATCAATTTCAATTTATGTCCAAATTTCTCTATAATCTTAAAAACAAAGTTTTAGGTATTGAAGGTTCAACGTAACAATGCGGAGAAGGATGAGTGGACTGTTTCTCATTTTAGGCATCAAAACGCGACTCAGTTAGTTTTATGTAATTAATTTCTTCAGCATGGTTGAAAAACTATATAAACGAATGAAATGAAAAACGAAACCATGTTTTGCATTGATCAATTTTGGCTCCTAGGAATGCACGATTGTGATGTGGAGAAATGTTCTATGATTTTTGAATAGTTTTGTAATTAATAAGTTTTCCTTGAATTATATTGTATTTAATAATATTAAGAATTCTTAAAAATATTATTTGTTACAAAAATCATTTATTTTTTAATTTATCTATTATTCCTTCATAATTTTTCCTATTTATCCTCTAACGAACGAATGTTTTGCTTCAAAAAATGCTGATATCATCATTTAAAATAATAAGCCAGAATAAAAATGTATACGGCGGTTAAATACCTCTCGATATTTTATTTAAAATCGGTCCTTATATTTTGACTAAAATAAAAAAATACCGTGCTCTTTCTCTGTTAGTAAATGTTGAGATTGTGAGGAGCTGAGTGTCCGAGATATAGCTTTTACCTCCCTGAGTTAATATAACCTGGTTGAGTTAATATTTATTAACTGTATTATGTAATATCGGCGGTCCCACGAAATGAATCCTGACACCCTCTGGGTTAGTACGGGTCAGTGACCTGAAGATCAGAGGTTAAAGTAAGATACACTTGCCCATCTATTTTTCCCACAATCACCAGACCTTTAATATGTATTTGAGAAGTGCACTCGTTCTTTCCGATTAGTTTTCAACTGTTAGTGTGAGGTGTGGAATGACTAGTCCTTGAGTTTATCTTTTGTTTATCGGTGATTACTGTATCAATGATGCTGGAGTAAACAGTTTTTTTGTTTTTATTTTTCATTATTTCCTAAGAAAAATTATATATGTTATACGCTTAGAGTTTGTTATGTAGCATATAGTAATATGTGGTAGTATAAATATTATAATAGACTTAGAGTGTATTATTTAAAAAATAAAAAAAAACTTTTATTTACAAAATTTTCAGGTATAAATTATTTCTTTTCTTTATTACTGCAAATTCAATTAATGGGATAAAATTCAATTTTGTATAATAACTACATTTGCCATAATGTATGGTGTAATGTAAAAGGAGAGAAATTACTGATTGAGTTATAGCTTGATCATTAACAGACATTAGAAAGGCTTAAAAGTTGGTTCAAATTATTTTATAAGTAGTTGTTATCTTTCAGTTTTTGTCTGTAATATTTTTATTTAACTATTAAAAGACATTATGCAAGTTTAAAAAATTACAACTCAATGTTATAGAAAATAGATGCTCCATATTCTATGTAAAAATCGATTAGTTTATTTGTTGGAGACATTATATATAATTTTAACAAAATTTGAGATAATTAAATATTTCAAGATTAATTGCGAAAACAAAAAAAATAATCGACCTGCAAGTAAGTAAAGAACGATGCTTTAGAACTTTACCGTCAGATTTATTCCCTTAATTTCTCTCCAGCGTTATTAGTTTGAATTCAGAATATAAAATAGAGTTTTTGAATGTGTGAGCGAAAGGTTGAAAAAAGCACTGATTTAATAATCTCAGAGCTAATAAAGTATCACTTCATACGTATTAAATTTTTGAAACTTAACGGAAAAGCTTTTATATTTTTTTACTTTAATGCCTTTTTATTTTTCTTAAATTATCATATATTGCTTTCCTTCAATAAAGTTGTATGATGAAATGTATAAAGATGAATCTCTATTAAGTTAATATGTACTAAACGTGACTTAATACCCCTCGAATCTAAGTATAGCAGTCGTAAAAACATGTTTTATTATATTCACTTTATGAATAATAAGAGTGTAATATAAATAAATTTGTATGCAAATAAATGATCGTTTCTAAATATAATGTGGTTTTCTCCTTGGAACCAGAAATTAATAAAATCACAGGAAATATTCTAATTTAATCTACTTTTCTTCTTTTTTTTTTCTTTTTTTTTATACATTAACTATTTTGTTTGTTTGAGTTACAAATTTTACTTTCACTTACCTAATAAATAAAATATATAGTAAGTATTCCCTGTTTTCAACTGAAATACACGTTTTAGGATCCCTGAGTCCAAATAACCAAGCCCCGAAAAAATGTGTGTGTGTGTTAGTGTGCTAACTCCAGCGCGTAAACGAAAAGTCATATGAAACTGAAATTATTCTGTTTTATTCTAATCGAAATAGTTTGACAAGGCTTAAATACCGATATTTTAAATTATTTTCAATAAAAATAACCATATCATCTTCTTAACATTGATGAAAAAACAGGTAAATATATAAGTTGAACGAATTCGAAATCCAACTAAAGGAGAAAACTGAAAAACTATTTTTTAATGCAATTTTTTTTATTTTGAACAGAAGAATAGTAATATGCATGCATAATATACTGTTGGAAAGCTAAAGAATAAAGAAAAAATATTATCTAATACACAAGGTTAATAACTAGTGATGAAAAACCGATAAAACTAACTATTTTAGATAATAATATAATCGATTTATTATTAAAGCCCATGTTTCTATAGATATTAAATTAAATTAATTATTTATTATTTTAACTTATTTTTATCTATAACTATATTTGAAAATTTTTTAATCGATTTTATTGGGTTGTTTCATATGAAATGTCCGTTTTTATAGTTTTTTAAATACATAAAGGATTTTGCAGGTCTCTGTTGTTTTCTTCCCAATGTTTACATATTTAAAGTAAACAGTTACTAATCCTAAGCCTTTGTATTAAAAACATTAGCTTCCAAATCAATTACCTACTTTTTAGTATACCTCCAAAAATGAACATGGAAACACGCGATTTTCGAGTAATATTTTTGTACGAGTTTAAACTCGGCTATTCAGCAGCTGAGGTCGCTAGAAATATTTGTAAGGCGTTTGGGGAAGGGAGTGTTAATGAACGGACCATTCGCCGTTTGTTTGCTAAGTTTTCAGCTGGGGATACCGACTTGGAAAACTTGCCCCGAGGAAGACTTCCGTCCTTAATAGACAACGATGTCCTCAAACATACAGAAGGAGGAAACCCCTACCAAACAGTTAAAGGACTCTCAGCACAACTAAATGGAAGTGCATCTACCGTTTCCAGACATTTAAAGTGTATTGGAAATGTAAAAAAACTCGATACATGGTTACCTCATGATCTCACTGAGCGGCAGCTCAAAAGACCCCATGTTTCAAAAGATACCGTGCAAAAATTGAAAGAACTGGGCTACGAAGTTCTTCCGCCCCCACCATATTCTCCCGACTTGTCTCCAACAGATTACCACCTGTTCAGAAATTTAGACAACTTCGTCAAAGGAAAACTTTTCGAAAATGATGATCAAGTGAAAAGTGCGTTTCCAGATTTTGTTTCACTTCAAAGCTCAGAGTTTCTCAGTTCGGGGATAAAAAAGTTGGTGTCACGTTGGGAAAAATGTGTAGAAAAAGAAGGTAAATACTTCGAATAAAATTATCTTGTTTTCATGTCGTATTTTTAATAAAAATTCTTTACCTTGAAAACGGACATTTCGTGTGACACAACCCAATAAAACAGAGTTATGTGAAAGACGGGTGTTGCCCGCACTGGATTTTTTTTTTGGCATTGTTTTTCATCATGAAAATCTGGTTACATCCCGTCTTAAAATACAATAAAATATCAATCGATTATCTATAACAATCACGATATGTTTGAGCAATATATTTTAATGTTTTATGATCGAACTTACTAAATGAAGTGGTTTTGAACCATGAATTATCTGTAAATGAAACCAGGAAATATTTACTTACTTTACTTCTCCTATAGTCTCTGATCCTGAAAGATAGCTTAGTAATAGTGAAGCGATAGTAAATATAGAATTACTCCATGTCCTCTTGTGAAAGCTTTCGTTACCGATACTTCTCTTCCTGGTATCTGATTATAACTCCATCTATATTGTGTTACGTCTTGTAGAGTAACATGCACTAGGTATTTTAATTCATTAACTCTCTCATAGAAATTCAAACTTAACTCTGATTGGATGTATATTTATATAAATAAATAATGTTTTCCTCTTGTAGTTCCTCAAATTTATTGATTAATATTTACATTTCCATATCTATTCTTATGAAAACTACACGCAATGTATCTTATTATTTACACAGGTTATTAAGTTTACAGCACTTTGGTCTACATTGTTGCAAACAATAAATATATCAAAAATAAAGTGAAAAAAAAACCTCATAATGTTTAAGGGGTTACGTGTAGCATAACAGCCCCCAATGCCCAAGGTTCCGGGCTCAAACCCGCAGGTGGCTCTATGTTTTTTTAACGGGAGTAAAAAAATCCATAGTTATGCCGTCCTTACCGTAAAAGGTGGTCCCGAGCCTAAGCGTGGCACTCGTTAAAGACCCCTATCCTAATTAAACCTGGATAGGCAAAATTTAGGACTTTCACTGTATCATCGTTCAATTAGCCATAGCAGATTCATTGAATATAGTATAGTAATACAGTAAGTTAATTGAAATCATTGTTTTAATTGTACTTTATACCTATAAAAAAAAAATATTAGTCTATGTTCTGTTCCTTGCCACGTCCTGTGGTCTTGTATTTTGTTCTGTATCAGTTTTGCTTGAATGTAGTATAATTGTTTACAGCCGAATATTAAGTGTAAACAATTGTACAGTACTTTATTTACAAACAATCAAAAGTGCCACTGAAATTTCATATTGAATACAACGATACGTCCAAGATGTAACCACGTCTTTTTCATAAATTCAGCCAACAAGAATTCTTATGATATGATATGATGCATATTCCAACTTTTTACAATTTTATTGAAAACACCTGTAACGATTTTAATAAAAGTTGCTATATCGGTTTTAAATTTAATGACTTTATGTCATCATGTAGATTTTATTTTGATTGAAATAGCCTGACAGTGCTTAAATATTATTTTTTAATTTTGTCCTAAGTACTTTTAATTTTGCAGATTTATAAAAATGAACAATATCGTATTATTAGTAATGGAAAAAACAGCTTAACATACAAGTTGAACGAATTTAATAATGAACTTAAGAGGAAAAGACCAACAATTTTATGTTTAAGGTATACATTTTTTCCAAAAACAAGGAGAGTAATATTGATGTATAATATTCTGTTGGAAAGCTAATGATTTGAGAAAAAATATTATCTAGTATACAGTTTTGTGAAACGTAACATAAGGGAAGAATAGGGCATAAACTTAAGTGAGTATTGTACGTAATAATTGTATATATATCTTCTTCTTCCACTATCCATCCGTAACCTCCTTATTTCCTCACTTGTTTTCCCCCACTTTGACTATTGCTGCTTAGTATATGGTGGCCTCCCGACAGTGCTTGAGGACAGGCTAAAGCGAATTATGAACATATTTTTAAGATTTGTCCTCAACACGCCGAAGCGGTCTCATGTGACCCATTTATACGGCGAGTTAAAGTGGCTCCTTCTCCAATATTTCCTAGGATCATTCCTTTACCAAACCATTAACACCAAGCTCCCTCCTTATATCCACAGTGTTCTACAATTTAAATCGTCAATCCACTCCCTCGAAACAAGGTCTCGCCATTCTGACCTTTACATTCCTACCCATACAACAACAACTTTTGATCATTCCTTTCTTGTCCGCTCTGCAAATCTCTGGAATTCCCTACCTACTCATATCCGCCATGCTTCATCTCTATCATCATTCAAGTCCCAACTGTTCCAATACCCCCTGTATTCCCAAACAGACGCTCAACAGCAATGGCGTTTTATATCAAACATCAGATTTTGAATGTAAAAAGGAAATATTATTTATTGATCATACCTTACTTAATTTATTAATATTTTTAAATTTAGTTTTGTTCAGCAAAAGTATGCATCTGAAGAAGTTTATTTATTTTTATCTTTTGTTTAATTGTATAGATATATTCCTTTTCTTTTTTTCTTTTTTTTATTACTTCTTACACCATTGTAAATAAGAATTAATCATGATCATTTGGTCTTTTGGCCAGATACACTGTATACTTCAATTGTACACATTTGTTGTTATTAACGGACTATGTCCCAGAATAAAGATTATTTTCTATTTCTATTTCTCTTTCTATATTATTTAATCTAAAACTCGTATATTGTGTTTCTGACAAAACTGAATTTAATTCTTTATTTTTTTTTTTTAGCTCTAATAGTTCTTTAATTTATTTAGGATAGTGAAAGTCTTGTGTTTCCGGCAACAGATTTTATTTTGAAAGTAAATGAACGTGATTATATGTGTTCAATTTCTTCGCTTTTTGTTTTTTTTTTATACAGATTTTTATCTATTCATTTTATCTAGCATTGTTATGTATAATCCGTTATTTTTGTAAATTATAATATAAATAATGATCATAAGTTAAAATTTGAAACTCTTGTGATTTATATACAGAAATTCAGCGTGATTTATGAAGTGTCTATAGTCCCATGAAATAGTTTGCCCTGAGCAAAC
The DNA here is from genome assembly GCA_023052935.1 of Piezodorus guildinii. Taxonomy (NCBI): domain Eukaryota; kingdom Metazoa; phylum Arthropoda; class Insecta; order Hemiptera; family Pentatomidae; genus Piezodorus; species Piezodorus guildinii. The sequence continues at coordinate 108,037,828 of CM041293.1, read as the reverse complement.
CTATCTATTGACGTGGATCTAGGTAATATAGATCTGGTAACAGTATTGGCCCAATAGAAATCATTATATAGCCAATAGATAAGGTGGTAATGGGATAATGACGGGTCACTGCGGTGTACCAATAGCAATGATATCACTCACCTCCAATAGCCTCTATTTCTTGCCTAATAGATCTGATACCCTTCCGATTTTCCAATGATGATGTCGATAATGCTTTGCTGAACCAGAACATTGGCTAAATGATGCTTTCATTTTTTGTGACTAATGCTTTTTTTCTAATACATACTATTCTGATCCATTGCTCCTAAATTAAGTAGTAAAATGCAGCGTATGTATACTCAAATTTGAATTTTACTGATTTTGAAAAAATATTGCAAAATAATAATAATAATAAAAGGAGTCAGACAATCCTTGATGATTGTGCAATTCATAACCGACACTGATGAAATACCCATAGTCTGGGTTATTCCTATTTGTCGTTACACTGTGCAAATTTATGAAATTTAAAAGTGGAATACGAAATCACTCAATGCTACTACAATATTGGTACACTGTTTGGACATTTCGTTTAAATCATGACAAATCAAAACACGTAACGTTCACACGACGACATAACACTTGCCCACCAATTTTTATCGACAACAACCAAATTCCTCAGACGAACTCTGTTCATTACCTAAGTCTGACACTCGTTCGAACGATGACTTGGAGCCCACGTGTCAAGATGAAAAGACAGACTCACAACCACCGACTGAAAGTACTGTACTTACTTATATCTAAATCTTCAAAATTAAAAATTAGACAAAAACTAAATACATACACATACCTACGTAAACCATAATGGACATACGGTTCACAGTTTTTTGGTTCAGCAAAAAGACTCACATAAGAAAACTGCAATCATTTCAATTCAAAGTTTTAAGACTCATAACGATAGCTCTTTGGCACTTAAACAACAACAGAATCCAGAAAACATATTGACTTACATCAACCAATAGTTAACCAACGACACGACACGACAATAGACTGATTAACGACATGTCCAGAGCTAAAATGTCAGTCAAAAGATGGCTAAAGCGAAGCCAGATGAGAGACCTCCTCTGCTACATTAAAGCCTAGAAAGGGGTGCTGGTGGGCACTTTCCTTCCCCATGCCTACCATGTCTGATCTCAATTTGTACAGCACATTTGCTGATTGTCAGATACATTCTGACAGGCGTGAATATAAATATGAAGAGAGAAAAAAAAAAGTGGAATAGTTTAGAATTTTTAAAATCTAAATCGTTCAGGCAGTTTTCAAGATAATTTTAGGTGAGCTCAATGTGGGAATGCGGTTCTTTAAAAACCTAGACGCATACCTCCTCTATATGCTTTTTAATGATCTCCTTTTTTATTTTTCAGCTGAATAAATACGCTTTACAAAAATACTTTAGTGTAGATATTAGGTCCTTTCAAAACCTTTGGTTTGACATTCTTCACCATTCCTTTCTTATATGTTTCAAAATTAATATATTTTCCAAAATTATGGATCGTTCTGTAAAGTATATTGATTGATTCTGTAATATAACATTAGGGGTACTAACTACGTTTGCTATAGCATGCTAATTGTGCTATTGTGCTAAACCCATCAAATTTATACAGGAAATAACTGTAAAAACTCGACGGGTTTAGCAAAATAGCACAAATAGCATGCTATAGCAAACGTAGTGAGTACCCCTAATGTCTCTGTGAGGAAACTAGCATACTATTCTTCTATAAAAAAAAAAATGTAATCTATCATCCTATTATTATATTAATTAAATTATGATTATATATATATACAGTAAGTCTATTAAACTTACATAATTTCACTGCCATATAAGCGCCTTACTAATGCAATTTTAAAACTGTTAATAAAGGTTCAATGTATTTAATTATTTTTTAATATAGAAATATGTGTATATATATCTATATAATTAAGCGTCTCTTCCCTGAAGAACAATTGAATTATTTATGTGATCTACAGAATTATTTATATAATTTATATCAATTAAATTGTAATATGGAGGAATTTCCTCCACGGTATATTCAATATATGCTATCTATGAATCTTCCAACAAAGGTACTTAAAGATGAATTTGTATTTCATACCGATAATTAGAAGAAATATCGGCTTCAAGGAAATACATAGAATAAATATATTTATGTACATATTAATTCATGAATGCTTGATTATACTCGGGTTTTTTAGTCCTTTGAAAGGGCTTTTTAATTACTGGAGATGCAATGTAGAGTACCTTTATGCCTAGGTCGTTGAAAGAATTCACTTAGAGCACTAGCCCTAACAAGGGCTCAGGGCTGATGAAGATAAGACTCCTTTGGTGGCTCTTGTTTTATTCATGTTCTTGGTTAATAACACCTCTGGGTACTGCACGTCCTGATGAAACGCCTTTGTCTTAGTGATAGCAGCTTCGTAATCCAGTTATAATCCCGTGTTGTTGAGGCATTTTAATTTGAAGATTACGTGATATCGCTTCCTCAGGTCTTAGGTAACAGATTATTTATCATCAACTACATATATGCCTTCAGTGAACAATTAAAGTGTTGATTTAAACAATTAAAAAATCTGGTGTGCGCAACACACGACTTTCACTTACCTCCGTTGTTAAAATCAATTTCAGAATTTTTAATTTGGCCCGTACCAGTTATCACACCTTCCATGAAAAACTCCACTCCCACTCTAACCCATTAGTTTCAATCCTTGCTTCCTCTTCAATTCCTGATAGTCCTCCGAAGCGTCTAAAAAGAAGACTGCCTTGAGACCTTCCTGTTTATAATCTCTAGTGCTTTCATTGAAATAGTACGACCTTTTTTAATCAATTTGAAAGAATTATTGTCATAAAAAACTCGATTTGTTAAATATATTATATTTGTTATCACTAAAGAAAAGCAACCATCTACAATCCATAAATTCAGTCTAATTTCTTTAGACCATGGCAATCTAACGTCTAGTTAATAACTTGTGTAGGCGTCTCTTTGATCTCTTAGTTCCCCTTTATCAAATCATGTAAATTGTTTTTGTTCGATTTTTTTTTTCTTTTTTTCAAGGAGACTTGAAAAACTGAATATTCACATTTTTATTTTTATGATTTATTATGCTCAACTTTTTTTTATCTTGAAAAAAAATCGTACATCATTTTAGTTTTTTATTTTAAATAATGAACCTGTTTAATCGACCAAAAAAAAATTACCCCTGCTCAAAACTTGATAGCTTACGTTTCAAGATGCATGCAATCCGGATAAAGAATAAAAAAAAATCCGTTTATCCTCATTAATAAATAAATAAATACCAAAAAATATTTTGCTTTTATTTCCGTGTGATAGAGAATTGAATTTTTCACAAAATGAAAAAAGAATTATTGAAATTGGTTAAGAAATAGCTGAGATACTGCGTTTTGAAATCAGCGGTAGTGATATGATATTATCCTTTGAATTATTGCTTTTCATATTATTTAATATCTATATAAACAGTTATAACCTGATATTGTTATTTGGAAATAATAAACCATCGTGTAATAATTTTCAGCGTTTTTTTTTCATATAGATTTTTATCTATTCATTTTGCCTTGTATAGCATAATCCCTCATTTGTTATTATAAAATATATTATGATCATAAATTAAAATCTGCATCTGTTAATCAATAATCAACCTTTGTAATTGACCAAAAAAAAAAAAAAAGAATTATCCCTGCTCAAAATTTGAGAGCTTACGTTTCAAGATGTTTAGAATCCGAATAACGAATTAAAAGAAATCCGCTTCTACTCATTAATAAATAAATAAATACCAAAAAATATTTTGCTTTTATTTCCGTGTGATAGAGAATTGAATTTTTCACAAAATGAAAAAAGAATTATTGAAATTGGTTAAGAAATAGCTGAGATACTGCGTTTTGAAATCAGCGGTAGTGATATGATATTATCCTTTGAATTATTGCTTTTCATATTATTTAATATCTATATAAACAGTTATAACCTGATATTGTTATTTGGAAATAATAAACCATCGTGTAATAATTTTCAGCGTTTTTTTTTTTCATATAGATTTTTATCTATTCATTTTGCCTTGTATAGCATAATCCCTCATTTGTTATTATAAAATATATTATGATCATAAATTAAAATCTGCATCTGTTAATCAATAATCAACCTTTGTAATTGACCAAAAAAAAAAAAAAAAATTATCACTGCTCAAAATTTGAGAGCTTACCTTTTAGGATGCGTAGAATCCGAATAGCGAAATAGAGAATTAAATTTTCGACTAAATGAAAAAAGAATTATTGAAATTGGATAACTAGCGGAGATATTGCGTTTTGAAATCAGCGGTAGTTATATGACATTATTCTTTTCTTATTGCTTTTCATACCACTTAATCGTCCATCAATACCTATATAAACAGTTATACCCTAATATTGTTAGTTGGAAATAATAAACCGTTGTGTAATAATTTGCAGCGTTTTTATAATATCATCTAAAATAATTAAAAGAATTAGAAATAATAACTTAAACTTTAAATAATAAATGGTATTAAGAACAGGTAATTAAAAGTTTCATTAACCATCTCCCAAAGCAGTCCTCCAATTACGTAGACCGTGAAACCAAATGCTCAGGATCGTACTTGGACAGGATTGTACAGGAGAACAGTTACAAAGGTTGGGAATTCGATAGGCATTCGAATCCAGGTAATGTTAGGAGTAAAATAATTATACCATATCTAGTTATCTACCTTAAAAATAGCGCTAAATGAATAACTCATTATTCTATAGCACGCTGAGTGCAGAAGCTTGCGAAGTGATGTGCGTCTCAGCAAATGATTGTAGTTAATCACCGAAATGAAATATGTTTTAAATGAAACTATGCACTACAGTCACATTCTTATTTCTAAAGTCTCGTTAAAATGTTAATAAATATTTAGTATGGTAATATCCATTTTGAATTGCAAATATCTGCAGTAATAATTATTTTGTTAGTGACAATACATTTAGAACAACACTCTTTAAGATAAAATTATATCTTTACTTTGTAAATCTATTGGTCATCAACACATTTTGGTCATCTTTTTTAAAATTATAACATTCCCAAGACATCTAAAACTGTGCAATCCTGTTTTTTTTCTATTTTCTAAATCCTCTGTGCATTTATCAAACAATATGCAACAAAATATTTCATTATAATACGGGTATGCGTAACAATAGTTCTTCTTTTGCCCGAAGACATTTCAAGATGTAACGTACAATTACTATTTTTATGGAGTCATCTCTAGTGTAGTGGCCTAGTTTAAGAGACTTCTATGCCCAATGATTTTCTAATGGGAGTAAAAAGTCCTTATTTTGCCGAACGTCGGAGGGGACGAGAAAAGGTGGTCCCGAGCCTGTACGATGTCAGGTACTCGTTAAAGATCCTATCCTAATTAAACTGGGATAAGCAAAATTCAGGACTCCCATTGTAGCATCGTCTGATTAGCAACCGTAACAAAAAGTGACATTAATTGAACAAATAATGACTATTTTATATTTGAAGTTAGGATTAAAATGATTTAAATCAACGAAAATCTATGTAACGGATTGCTCTACCATCTACTATTTATACTGGTGGCTGTTTCAAAATTAACAATAGTAATAGTGATAGTGATATGAGACCACATTCATACAGTATTTACAATTATCAATGATAAAATCGAACTGCATAAAAATTAAATTAAAATTCATATGTGTGTATATATACACACACACAGAAAAAAAAATTAATAAAACAACCTATAATTAAAATAAATACAAATATTAAGTTCTTTAGCTGTTAAATCTAAGCTCACTAATAATTTCATATTTATTAAGATAATAAAAGGAAGTTTGAACAGTACATCGCTGTATTGTTGATTATTAATTGGACGTGAAATCTTCCTTCTCTTATGAATCTTATATCAAACCGTGGTAACGTTAAGAATTGAGGTGTTTATTTCCAAAAGGTACTATATCCATTCCATGAATTTTTACAGGAAGCTCAAAAATCTCTCATTATTATATTATTAAACCAGCTAATTTAATTCTTTTCGCATTAAATCTAGAATTGTTTTATTACTATATTAATAAAACCATATTAAAGTTATGAAATGAAATGTTTTAGTATGATTTGGATTGAAACTAAATGTGTAATTAGTACCTTTAGAAATTAATATCATTTGTAAATCGCGTTATTATAGGACCTGAGTGTTCATCAGATACAATCAAATTTACGATTAAGATAAAACTTAATCAGAAGAATTTAAATATATAAAAATATCAATTTCGTAAAAAATGTCCTTTAGGAAATCAAAGTCTCAATTGGGGGGTATTTTAATAATTAAATGGATGGTTTTCTTCGACTGTGCATTTATCATTAATTATATTAATACATTGAATCTTAATATCGTTCAAAGTAGAATGATTATAGTTAATATATAATGATGGAGTTTTGTTGACCGTTGAGAAATTAGATGAGGAAGATGGTTGGGGGTGCAGTCATAAATAAAAAACACACATTTAAAATAAGTGTTATTTTAATTATGTACCGACGTTTCGGCCTACAATGTGGGCCTTCATCAGGGCTAAAAGAAACAAGATAACAACCAATGTAATTATAGACTTAATAATGCGTTAGGTATATAATAATAATATGACAGTAATAAATTATGGGAACATAAATAATATTAAATGTAAAATGATAATAAGATGACAATTATAAAGTATGGAAATAAGGTGACAGTTATAAAGTATGGAAATAAACAAAATTAAGATGATAGTTATAAAGTATGGAAGTAAACATAATTGAGATGATAATATTGTAATGAGAATATATAAAGAGAGACTGAGTAAATGAAAAAAAAGTGATAAAGGAAAAATATGTGAACAATTAAAATTTTAAATATTAACAATTTTGAGTTGATATATGACGGTAATATATTAAAAACATAGTTAAGAGTATAGGTAATATATAAAAAAAATATAGTCATTACAAAAGAGAAACAGTATGAATAAAAAATAATTTAAATTTTAAAATAATGTAATATTAAACTAATAATTATATGTCAGGATATTTAACGGAGAAAGATATGAGTATGGAAAGGGGGAGAAAGAAATGTGCGATGAAAACAGACCCTTATCAATAAGAAAAAAATACATACGTGACTCGACGTGAAGGCGTTGCCTAAAGGAGTGATGTTTCGCAGTTTAAAAAACGCTCATTGCGTGGAACGGAAAATATGAGAACTAGAATGTCCGTTAGGAAAATTCCAAGAAGCTAAGTTATGTTTACTGATTCGATTGTTAAAAATAGCCAAAAGTTATTACTTGAGAGTACTTGAGTTATTACTTATGAGTATTTGATAAAATTGTAAGAAATAGTGACGAGGTAAAGATTAAAAGATTTTAAGTAATAACGGATGACGATGATAAATGATGAATGATGATAAGGTAATAACGAATGACGATAAGGAGCTGTCGAAGGAAATGATAAATAAACAGTAATCTAGTAGGTAAACAAATAAATAAATAGAAGGGGAGTACAAAAATTAAATAAATATATAAATAAAAATTGATAATAAATAAATAAAAATAAAATTATGAAGAGATGATCAGATGGTTGTTTAAAAAATGAGCTAGGGATGCTTTATTAAATTTAATATTTGAGAATAAGCTAGTGACAAGTTATGTTTGTCAGTCTTTTGATTAACAGGAAGGGGTTCTAGTTGTATGTAAATGCATTCTGTAATGAGTCGCTTGTCATGGTTGGGAACAGTGGCAAGAATGGATGTTTTATCAAAATCAAAGGAATGGTTAAGGGTTAAGGAATGTTCTGAAAGTTTTGAAGGATAGAATGTTTTGAGGAAATTGTATATTTGTGTCGGGTGAGGCGATCTTTGAGAAGGTTTTTGGTTTCACCAATATAGGCAGAGTTGCAATTAGGAGTTCCGCAAGGGACTCTATAAACAATTTTTGAACGGTGGTCTGTTGGTATACTGTCTTTAAGTCGGCTGTAAATATTGGAGAGTTTGTAGTGGGATTTGAAAGCAAGTCTGAGGTTTGGATAGAAGGATTTTAATGATTTTTTAATTTTTTCTGAAAGAGAGGGAATGTAAGGTACGGATCTATATAAGGGAGTTGATGATGATGATGGAGTAGAAAGAGAGGTTAATTGAGGTTGAGACTGATTCCTGTAGTTATTTATAAGTTTGTTTCTGATCACGGTAGGGAAGTTATTGGCCAGGAGAATTGTCTTTATGCGGTTAATGTTGATGTCGTGGAAACGGGGATCGGAAAGGAAAAGGCTTCGGTGTATAAGATTTTTAGCAACGTTAATTTTTTGATGATGGGGATGTTGGGAATAAAAGTTTAATAGTCTGCCAGAGTAAGTCGGTTTCGTGTACCAGTCAATGGATATTGTGTTATTAGGGTTTCTAATGATGAGGAGGTCAAGAAATGGAAGGGAATTGTTAGTTTCGGATTCAACGGTAAAATGTAGGCGGGGGTGGTAAGAGTTAAAGGCTAAAAGTATGTCAGTAATTTTGTCGGGGTTAAGAACAAGGAGGAGGTCGTCTACGTATTTTTTAATAAGAATAATATCCTCAGGAAATTTTCTTTTTAGTCTTTTGTAATGACTATATTTTTTTTATATATTACCTATACTCTTAACTATGTTTTTAATATATTACCGTCATATATCAACTCAAAATTGTTAATATTTAAAATTTTAATTGTTCACATATTTTTCCTTTATCACTTTTTTTTCATTTACTCAGTCTCTCTTTATATATTCTCATTACAATATTATCATCTCAATTATGTTTACTTCCATACTTTATAACTATCATCTTAATTTTGTTTATTTCCATACTTTATAACTGTCACCTTATTTCCATACTTTATAATTGTCATCTTATTATCATTTTACATTTAATATTATTTATGTTCCCATAATTTATTACTGTCATATTATTATTATATACCTAACGCATTATTAAGTCTATAATTACATTGGTTGTTATCTTGTTTCTTTTAGCCCTGATGAAGGCCCACATTGTAGGCCGAAACGTCGGTACATAATTAAAATAACACTTATTTTAAATGTGTGTATTTAATTTATGACCGCACCCCCAACCATCTTCCTCATCTATAGTTAATATAGTTTAGTGTTGTCCTCTTTTAACGTCTACAGTCCTGCTCCTTACAAAATATATTTTTACCACAATTTCTTGATTTTCCTTCGAACCGTAATAATATTAAATCATTTATTTGGGACCTAATAATATTCTGGATCGATAGTATCAAGTTGTATTAGGGCTGCAACACCTTATGGATCATTAACATAAGTTAAAATATTCATTCATTATCTTAGTTTATTTTATCTTATCGGGCAAAAGATGTAATGTGTTTCATAGACAGTGGATACAAATTAACATCTGATAGGCCTGGCAATACAAGAGGAACGGGAAGAGAATAAATATCTACCCAAATATTAGAATAAATATCAAATATCTACCCAGGTCAAGAGGAAATATAGCTGTGTTGCAGTAAATCCAACTGCATTAAGAAAACCATATGCCAAAAGGAATTGCTGTCCATTTCAAAAGGAGAATATGAGGAGAGCGGTGACAACCTTAAAGGTGACAACAGTAAAAATGGCAAAGTTATGATTCCACTTGGAAATTCTTAGGACGACTGACATGGTATGGTAGGTATACATCTGATAGCGAAAACGTGAAATGTATTTGCATATCTAATGTGTAGATACCGAAGTAATAGTCTGATTAACTGAAAAAATTAAATTGATTGGTAAGCTTTCGGAATTTATCTTTACTAATTAGCCATATCAGTTTTTATTAGTATATAAAAATGGTTTATTATGTGTTCATATATTACTTTATATCAGCTACTAGCTGTTGTCCGCAACTTCGTCTGCGTCAATTTCCGTTAATGTAATCGCTGTTAAGAAGTTTTTAAAGATGATATTTTAAAGTACTTCTGCGTAAATGACATTTTTAGTTTTATTTTCTTGTGGCAGAAGAACATACTGATTTTCTCAGCAACCCGATCTTGACAATGCGTCATATAGTTGGTCGTTTGAAAAGTCAGTATTGACGTAAATCGATTCCTATGTGTTTAAATGTTTGTCCCTTGATTAAAATGTTACGGCAGGATAATTAACGAATTAAATTATTTAAAATTAAAGGTAATCATTGAAGATTGGGATGAGGTTAATTTTCTCCCGTTTTTTTCAGATTTTCCACTGATTCTACTCCTATTGGTCGCAGCGTGATAATATATAGCCTCAAGCCTTCCTCGATAAATAGAATATCCAACAAAAAAATAATTTTTCAATTCGAACCAGTAGTTTCTGAGATTAGCGCGTTCGAAGAAACTCTTCTGCTTTATAATATCAGTATAGATTAACGTTGATAAGATCTGCTATACATTTCTTTTGAAAAAATCCAGGAAATGTTATAGAAAGAGACAATAAGTTATCTAGCATTGTTCTTATTTGTTTTGATCCGAAGTCAACGTTAATTGGTAATTATTTTCAAAATAACTCTTCGTTACCTGAACCAGTTTATGTTGAAAGGGAAAAGTAGTGGTTGTTCGCTCATCGGAGTTACGGAAAGATAGAGGATTAATGAGCTAGGGTCAAAGAAAGTTAAGCAATGGTATAGTTTAAGGATCATAAACCACCGTGGATGATGAAAGCAAGCAAATCAGGACTTGCCTTGTGGTTTGGTTCAGTTGGCCAATTTATAGGTGCGTCGAGAAAGGGAATTTCACAACTTCAGAAGATAAGTGCTGTTTCACCGGAATCGGTAAATCTGAAAAGCTATTATCGATGTTCGGAATTCGTGAACACATTTTTTTAGTCTTTTTTGATAATTATTTTCTTGGTGATAGATCAATGCCCTCTCTGTCTTTTCTTATCTCCCTTTGTCTTAATACAACTTATATCCTGCTAAAATGTTATCAAGGACTATGCTTTTGGAAAAAAAAAAATCACCACTTACTGAAAAATAACAACCGAACAAAGTTATGTTTTAAGCTAAGCAACCAACCTCAAAAAACAACAAGCAATACCCGACTCTCACTTACCTCAGTTCTTTAAATAAATGTAAGAATATTTAAAAGACCGTTGAAAGTGGAGGATTAAATATAATACATTGATTTTCTATAGAAACCTGTGTTTTATTAAATAACATATACAATAGTTATAATTATCTAAAACAATAAGTTGGCTTTATCGGCTTTTCATGACAACATAACTTTTACAATTTCGTGTGTAAATAATATATTTTTCTAAAATGTTTAGTTTCCAATAGTACATCTATATTAGTGTTCAAAAATTAATTTACAATATTTTGTATTTTTATTTATTATATGCAAAATAAATATGTTTGTCTTTTTCCATAAGTTAAATACAGAATTCATTCAACTTATATATTTATCATCAATGCTAAAAAATATATGGTTCATTTTTTCAATCTAAAAAATTAAAGGTACTTCAGAGAATGAAAATTTAAAATATCCGCATTTAAGCCTTGTTTGTTATGACTATTTCAATCAGCAACCTTTTTTTATTAAATCCAATTACATTTTACATCGATATAGCGAGTTTAATCAAAATCGTTAAAGCTATTTTTGAGGAAAATCGTAAAAGGGTGCAAATACATAATGCGAAATGCATGAATCTTCTAGTTCGCTGATTTTGATAAAAATGTTGCTTTAACATCTTAACATAGTTGTGTTAAAAATTGAGAAAATCATAAAAATATACGAAATGCATGTTTTAAAGTAGCACTTCCAGTCAGACGGAAACATGAAATTTCAGTTTCGCACGACTTTTGTTTTCATACTAGACTTACCACACACAAACCTTTTCTCGCGACTTGGTTATTGGACAAGGGGCCCTAAACGGGTATTTCAGTTAAAAACTGGAATTTGATAATTTTCACAATTGTAATATTTTCCCTTTCTATTTATTTCGTATATAGATCAGTGACAGTAAAAATGATTAAAATAAAAACCTTAAAAATTGTATCTTTCCCTCTCTATTCTATTCTACAGTTATTTATTTATGTACTGAATATAATACCATTCATTCGTCTCGTTTTTATTTATACATGTTTCTGGGACAATTAAGATTATATCAAAGAAAAATATATATAAAAAGATATTAACCAATTAAACTTTATAAGTTCTTATAAAGTTCCCAAATAAGTCCCTTATAGCTCAGGATGGGACTCTGTAATTAAGTCGGGAAATTAATTTCACATGAACTGGACCCAGGGTTGATCATAAATCCAGCCTGGGCCCCCTAACACCATAACCGATGTCCTTTGACTGCGGAATTCCTTCTGTGGAAGTATCCCGTTTGATCATGGACCTCAGTTTTTTGTTTTGTTTTTTTTCCTGGCACCAGGCAGAATAAAGATTAAACGGTACTGTAATTAACGTTTTACGGGAATCAGCTTTTATAGAGTTCAATGGTCCATGTTCAGAGAGATTCAGAAATTATACGAACCCGATATATATCTCTCCGACGTTTCAACTCTTGGTAGGATATTATTATCATTATTAAGCGCATTAAAACATAAAATAAAATAATAGGATCATATGTTGATATATTAGTGACATAAAAAGAATCTGATTTAGCCATAGAAATTGCATCACCTATACTTTAATTTTTTATAGTAATGAATTTGATCTAATCACATATTTTTGTTTTTGTTTAAATATTTATATCATACACTTAATTAAATAAATGAATTTAAAAAAATTACTTAATTCATCGTTAGTAGTTTTTACTACTTCCAGAATAAAATTTTAATTATGTCGAATTTTAAGCATTTTGCTTTCAAAAACAATCAGCATTGTGAGATCACATGAAGCAAAACAATGTTCACCGATTTTAAATATATAATATATATATTATATATAATAATATATATATATTATTATATATATATATATATATATATAATCTTTCAGAGGATAACAGGCATATTACATACATTTTACATCGAGTTGTGAATGGTTGCTTCTGTATCATACAAACGATAAAAATGTTCGACATGTTTGTTATAAGTGTGTATTTTTGTAAAGTCATTACTAGTGACATTCTCCTGAAAATGCTGAAATGCAAGAAATGATAAAAATCCTAGCTGCATGCTGAAAAAATGGATAGGTGCCAGAATTATGACATAATTCTGTGCCAAGATGAAATGTTTCTTTGTGTTCCTATTCCCTCTCCACTCTAGAAATACCTAATTTTACTCGCAATATCGAATTTATAAACATATGCAAATTAGATGATAGCATCAAAAATAATTCAAACGCAATATCTCATATTCCATTATGATATATTTGTTCTATGAATAAAGTAAATTGTAATTAAATATTGGATATTTCTTCCTTGCAGTGAAATACCACATTTTCTTATTATATTTACAATTTTCTTATTTACTTTATAATTTTATAAGTCATTGGCTGTTCTAGGTCAATAAACCTGCCCCTGTAACTCCATCCCACATGCGTGCATCTGTATCCGAGATGATCATCGAAACCCAACCTTGGGACATGCCACGTGGGAAGATATACGTTGTTATTGTCTCCGTCGAAACCTTATCCTGACACAATTGGCATTCCTTTGGTAATATTAAAAGCTCTAAGTCATCAACCATTCCAATTAGACTTACTTCTGGAAGCGGAGGAATTTCAAATATTACATTGAATTTGACATTCCTAAGGAAGACTTCAGTCTTGAATATTTTGCGGTTTATTGCATCGAATACTTTTGACTTCTTCTCTGATGTATTATGATTGTAAGCTCGGGACGAATTCCCTGTTTATTTGATTTAATGCCTATTATTTATTACTGTACGTTACTAAAGTTTAGTCTCGTTTTATATGGGTATTTGTATTTCCTCGTCATTTCATCGTCTTTTGTGTTAGTTCTAGCATATTATGAAAGTTATGATCAGCCACTATTTTTTAACTATTCTAACGGTATCTGTTCCGGAGTCTCCCATTTCCTCATTTATATTAAAATATAATTAATGGCATTTCAATGGCTTTAAACAAAAAAAATTACTATTACTTAGAGCATTTTGAACTAAGTTTTGTATCAATTTTTATTTATTTTTTTATATCATTGAAAGAGAAATTGTTTAATTTTTTTTAAGTGTATTTTCTAACTTTTCCGGATTCTTCGTCTACTACTCCCCGGACAAACTAAAAAAAAAAATGCTTGAATGACAAAAAAAAAACAAAAAACTTTTTTCTGAAAAAACGTCCCAAGGGGGTTTGCTCCTTGCTCTTTGCTCCTTGTTTTTTAAAATACAATTTTAAATATTTCTTCTGCATCACACATACAACGCAGAAGCCTGAAATTTGGGAAATATACGTATGGTTTTTCAGAAAAAATCTTGGATCGATGCAAATACGTTTTATGAAGCATAAACCACAATCATGGTTTTTTATCAGTTTTTAAGTAACCTTATTAAAATTAATGTTGTGACGAGATTATTTATATTTTAAGGGTTATTGTCAAGCATAGAACATAAATATGTTAATGTCTTAGTTTTTAATTTTTTATATAATTTAACAATATCAATCTTTATTTATATAGCATACATCTGCACAGTTTTTAAAAACATCTTAGTTTTTAATTATTTCGCTTTAAAATAGGATAATTTTGAAACATTTTTTTAAACATAATTTATTTAAATTTACAAATGTACTAAAAAAAATACATCAAGTAAATATGATATTAGAAAAATGACATGTAAAAGACTTGTAGAAGAACTACCCAATGGTAGCACTCCTGTAACTAATCTAAACTAGAAGGTCTCGGGGCCATCTCCTTTTCAGACGCCTCGGAGGATTATCGGATTAATTGAAGAGAAAGAAAGGATTAAAACTAGAGGATTAGCGTGGGAATGGAGTTTATCATGAAAGAAATGGTATCTAGATCGGGCCAAATCAGCAAAATACGGAATATTAAGGTCTTTGTGGATCAGTTTATTAGTTACAAAATAAGGAGCATTGAGGATTTTACGAAGGATTTTGGATTGTAGGGATTGGATACGGGAAGAATTTGATGGTTTAGTAGAGCCCCAAAGCTCTACTCCGTAATTTTAAACCTAAAATTAGTTTTATACCTATAAAATGTGATATTAAATAAAATGTGTTTTTCGCGCTCAAATTTCCAATTTTTTTACACTGTTCCAGGGGAGCGTTGGCTCCTAATATTTTGCAGAGTCTAACTGTTTATTGTCTAGTTTTTCCAAAAAAGTTCATCAAAATAGATAAGACCCTTTTGAGATCTTCTCCTTGTTAAATATATTACATTATATATTAAATAAATTAGGTTTTTTTCTTTTTTATATTTTTATCCCCACTTACGACACACACAATCTGGGGCTGGTGGTGGACTGAAAGCTGACTGGTAAAGTACCTTCTGTAGGCCTAGCAGGCAAACTCAATTTGCCTAACTAGGTTTCTGCTTCCCTGCTTCCGGGGTCCCCTGCGGCCCATCAAATCCGCGGATTCGGTGAAGCTTATCCTGCAGATAGGCTTCCTCACACACTTCGCGATTTAAACAAAATATGTATATTTTTTTCGTTCACTAACACACACACACACACACACACACACACACACCACACACACACACACACACACACACACACACTCACACACACACACACACACACACACACACTCACACACACACACACACACACACACACACACACACAACATATATATATATATATATATATATATATATATACTATTCTCTGGGTCCCGGTTTCGAACCCCTGCTGAGGCAGAATTATTTATTCTGTTGTATCAAGTGCGAAACAACCCTGGGGTATAGAGACCCTCCTGGGGCATTCTTTAATAGATTGGGTACCTGAAAATTCGGGAAATGATCTGTCGGCTGAACCTGATCTAAGCCTAATCATCTTATTTTACGGACGTTGGCCATGAAAGAGTACGAATCTCTCGAATTAATGAACTCAAGACTCTTCATGGGTTGTAGTAAGTTTTTTTTTTTTTTTTTTTTTTTTTTTTGGCAACATTAATACAACAAGTATTGGCAACGTGAAAATGTTCGAATTCCAGTTTCGAGCTACCTGTGTCAAATTTATCCAGGTCCAGCAAAAAGGTCTCTGTGTTGTAAATCTAGTTAAAAAACGATAAGATGTATACAAATGAAATTCTATATTTGAGTAGCGTATACCCTTAACTGTCACAGTACTTTTTAATCCAAATTGGACTACCAGAAGACCTACTTTGTACTATTCATTTTGCATTTTTTTTTTTTTTTTTTTATTATTATCATTTTTTTTAAGAAGCGGCGTTGCCTAGTGGGTAGAACGCTAGTCTACTGTGCTCTGGGTCCGGAGTTCGAATATTATTTCAGCCGGGGGGCGATCCTGGGGTATGGAGACCCTCCCGGGGCACACCCAGCCTCTATAAAGAAAAACCTGGCGGCTGAACTTGATCTTGGACAAATCACGTCATTGCACGGCTCAAAACTCTTCATGGGTTGTAGTGGTACAGGGTTTTTTTTTGTTGTTTTTTTTTGCATATTTTTACGATTTTACGAATTAGAATAAATTCGATAACTAGCTAAAGGAAAAAAGAGCAAAGTTATTGTTAAAGGTAATTTTTTTTTACTTTAATGATGAAAAATATATTGAGGGAAATTATTGTGGTGAGGTAAATTTCCGAATTCTAATTAATATTTTCAGAACAAAGAACGGTAAAATAGATGTTTACTTATAGATGAAAGATCAAGATTTAAAAAGAAAATATTACGTAGTAAATCGTGTCGTAAAATTGAATTAAGTATAGGCAAAATATTATTTATGTACTTGATATTAATTATCCATTAAATTAGTATATCGGAAAAGTCTTAAGTTATGAATGTTTTAACTGATGATTTTAACTCTTTTTACTTTCACATATAGTTAAGTTTGTTTGAATGATGTTTATTTATTTGCCAATTTTTTATTTATCTAAATTATAGGTTGTTGTTTGTTTTGTTTTTTTATTTTGTTTTATATTATTGTACGTATAAATTATTTTTTTTCTATTTTATGTAATTTGACTTTATCGTTATTTTCTGTATATATTGTATGAATGTGGTCCTATATCTCTATTACTATTGTTTATTCTGAAACAAATCGTAATATTTCTGAATAAATAAATATATTTAAAAAAATTTACTTTCACGTACCTTTATATGAGATGTATAGTAATAGAAAGTATTGCGATCGTAAAAATTTTCGAATTCCAATTTTCAACGGAAATACACATTTGAGATCTCCTGAATCCAAAGAACAAAGTTCCGGAAAAAGGTTGTACAAAAGTTGATAACATTGAAAAAAAATGGATAAATACGTACATTAAAATATTTTGTATGCAATATTTGTGGTTTTGTGCTTTAAAACATTAACATAGATGTATCATGTAGCGTTGGAAAGCTGGAATTTCAGAAATAAATGTTATCTAATAAACAAACTTAAAATAGTTTATTAAACAGTTTTAAAATAGATTTTAACAGCCGATGGTAGTGAAAGTATTGTTTCCCGCACCATTTTTTTTTTGTTGTTGTTTTCCTTACATATTTGTTTGGTAAAATGAATATTAGGCATAAAATATTACATTCCACTGATATTTTCTCTATATCTCTACGTTGGCTACTTTCCACTTGTTAGTTTTCTAAAGTTGACACTCGTCCAAAACAGATAAATAAACATTATTTTACTAATTAGAATAAGCTTTTAGTTGCATTTATAAAAATATCTTTTATCTATTGAATCAAATATAAATTCTTAAGTATTATTTGTGCAGGATCCTTTGAGAAATAATAAACGCAGTGAGGAGTAATATAAATAATTTATATATACATATACATGACAGCAATATTTTATCAAAATAAAGTAAAATGCATATGTATTAGAATTAAATTTTAGCCACCAGTGTGTTGAAAGTTGAGAAGGAAACTCTGTGATCACCCAGTTTTGCTTTTCGATCTACGTTGATTTTCGATTTTTAATTAATTTTATTTTTATTTCAGAATTTATATCTCAATTTTTTTATATATTTACTTCATTTTTGCTGGTTTAAATATATAATGTATTATATGAAAGAAATGACTATTATGGTTGTCCTTGAGTCATATTTCTGAATAAAAAAAATTGTATATCAAGACCTAATCATGTACCGTAAATTGGGGTGAATAGGAACACTCTATGGTATATTGAGGAATATAACAGATTTATTTTTTATTGTTTGTTTATTTATTTAACGTCCCTTTATGCTATTGTGGCTAATCGGACGATCCTACAGTGGGAGTCCTACATTTTTGCCTATTCAGGTTTAATTAGGATACTGATCTTTAACGAATACCAGACGCACAGGCTCAGGACTACCTTTTAACATCGCCTCCGAAGGGCGGCATAACTCAAAATTTTTTACTCCCATTAAATAATTCTAGGTCCATCTGTGGGTTCGAAGCCGGGACCTTAAGCATAGGAAGCTGTTATGCTAACCACCATGCTACAGGTAACCCCTCCAAATACTTTAATATGTAAAAAGTCCCAACTGGAATGCCATAATTTGTGGATAATGATTCAAATCCAGGTTTATCTTCAGATGTACATGTCAACACTAACTCAGAATCACTGTATTGCGAAGCATATTCATTTGATGTGTCTTATGGCAGAAAACAGCTGTGTTCCCATTCACCCCACTCTTCAGAAAATGTGGATGCCATAACCTAAAATATCTGTTGCAAGTAATATATTGAGCAAGGAATTTTATGCAAGAAGACAACTTGAAGAACATTTAACAGATACTAAATAAGCTATATAGATAACAGTTTTATAATGTTTGTGGAAAGTTTCGTAGAAACTACTACAATTTTTCATAGGTTGAACTGATAAGGCCTAAGAACTACCAACAAAACAAAACCATATAATTGAATTATTTACTGAGTGGCTAACCAATAAGAGCAACATTAATTCCTATACGGTAATGTAAGTGACTTTTACGCTACTTTGAAATAATATTGAAGTTTTGTTCCTATTCATACCATTTTACGGTACTACCCAGTAGTGGTGTTGTTTTATTCATGTACAAGTGTTCATTTTATAGTCACTGGTCATATTTTCATTTATATGTAAACATTTGAACTGAAAAATCTTAAAATACTGTTAATCTTTTCGTGTTTGGGACTACATTAAACAAGTTATAAGTCCTAAAATATAGGTGCTCTCAGCTCATCGTTTTGAAAAAGGGATCAGTGGTGGCTTTTTTTAGAATTTCTCCAAGTTAAAAAAACTTAATTGGGCATATTCTTACTTCTTTGTATCGGTGTTTTTACTAAAGCTGAATTGAGATTAAACAACCGATTTTAAGGTTTCACCTCTTTATAGTTATGATGAGATACTGTTGTATTGATGTTGTTTTTAGCGCTAATAATGTACATAAGATTTGAATGAGATAAAATATAATAAAGTGAAATAAGGTGGAGGATAGACTAGGAGTTTTATATGCCCAGGTCACTACATCGATTGAAAGGCAATCAACCGGACGTCAATAGTCTTTATTGATGCCTTCAACCTCTCTTAAGAACCGGATTAACAAAGCTCTGTCCAAACTCTATTCAAATAAAGCAGCCAGAGTACCAGAGTACAGGACGAGAGGAAGTAATAAGGGGTTCTGTCAGGTCCAACAATGTGGATCGAATTCATGTGTTTATAACCGTCACTATACAGCCTCTAATGAACATGCTCTCTAATTATTATGACATAGAAGCTTACCTACCACTGCAATCTCTAAAGGTTATTCCAATCCAATATTTGGTAAGGGCTGTGTTCTTTTTTCCTGGCTAATGGCTCTGCACGAAGGAGACATAAACGTGATCACGTTAAATCACTAATTTTCTCCTCTTATAATTAATATCCATTTTATTGAGGTTTGGGGTGCTCCAAAATGTCTTATTAATTCTTGAACGATCCATACGGGAAATAATAAAATAAATGATTATCTTGACAGATCCGGAATCATCTTTTAAAAACACTAAAAAAATATATCTAAAAAAAAAAGTTGCATTTGATGAATATTTATAATACAGTACACTCACTTTCCAAATGAAAATTATTCCACAATATTATTTCTTCTCCATCAATGCAAACTCTGCTAAATAATAGCTATATTCATTCAAACAAAGAACAAAGTTGTTATTAGTAATAACAATACAAGTAAAAATCATCTTGAATTCATCTCTCTTTATTCTTTTTTTTTTTTTTTTTTTTTTTTTTTTTTTTTTTTTTTTTTTTTTTTTTTTTTTATTGAGAAAAATTACAATCTGTCCCAATTTGGACATTAATAGTAGTGCTGAAAGATATCATACATACTACATTCATACAATATTTACACATCATAAAATTACAATAAAATATATACACAATAATGAATCAATACAATAAAGTCAAGAATTCTCTTATACCTATATACACATACACACACTCATACATACATCACATTGAGTGGAGAATCTAGCCAGTGCTAGAACTCCAATATATTTACAAAAGGTCGCGGGGCCACTGCCGTTTCAACCTTCTAGGTGGGTTGTATGGATGAGTGGAGCTGGATAGGGATTGAGCTAGAGGATTAGGATGATGAATGAGATTCTGGTGGAATTTGGAAAATTTGGATGGAATTAGGTCTGAAAAAAAGGAACATTAAGGTCGTGGTGCAAGGTATAGTTGGAAGCATAATAAGGAGCATTTACTATTGTACGGAGGACTTTGGATTGAAAGGATTGAATG
Source organism: Piezodorus guildinii (assembly GCA_023052935.1). Classification (NCBI taxonomy): domain Eukaryota; kingdom Metazoa; phylum Arthropoda; class Insecta; order Hemiptera; family Pentatomidae; genus Piezodorus; species Piezodorus guildinii. The sequence continues at coordinate 108,016,930 of CM041293.1, read as the reverse complement.
CGTTTGATGTTAGTACGTTTAGCTGTCCCCCACAGTTCAAGTCCGTAGGTCCAGATGGGCTTCAGTATTGTCCTGTAGATTAATACTTTGTTGTCAACTGTAAGTTCAGATTTTCTGTTGAGTAGTCGGTATAACTGTCCGAATCGTCGGTTGAGTTCTTGTCTTTTAAGTCTTATGTGGGTTCCAAGTCAATCTTTTGTCTAACAGTAAGCCAAGATACCGGACTGTATCTGAAGGAGGAATTGGAATGGAATTGAAGTAAACTGGCGGACAGGAGTTTCGTCGAAGAGTGAAAGTAACGTGTTTGCATTTGGCTTCGTTTACCTTTATGCGCCAAGCATTACACCAGTCTTCGATAAGAGAAAGGTGTCTTTGCAGGTTTAAGGATGCAGTTTCAGGATTGGAACTGGATGATAAGATGACGGTGTCGTCTGCAAAAGTTGCCAGAAAGGTATCAGGATGTGTAGGAATATCAGCAGTGTAAAGGATGTAGAGGACGGGTCCCAAGACGCTGCCTTGAGGAACACCGGCCTCAACGGGATAAAGATTAGAAAATTCTACACCACAGCGAACGCGGAAGGAACGGTTTGAGAGATAGGATCGGAGGATGAGTTATCTCTTTATTCTATTTACTTAACAAAGATTAGTCATATATTTCCACTAAGATCAGATAACTTATAATCTCGCCAAATATAAAATATAAATAATTGTATGTGATTATCTGAATATTTATATTGGTTATATATGCAATACCACCTGAGGAGTACCCCAAGGGTTTGTAATAGGCCTCTTCAGTTCATCGTTATCACGGCGCCAGTAGTCTCAGTAAAACATCCAGGAACAATGGTAGCAGCCTATTGACATTAGAATCTATGCAACCAGTACCAATGCTAGCAAGGCGCCCACCCTGGCCCAAAAAGCCGCAGACAACATGGTCGAAATACCTGAGGAAGATTGCGATAAGCATGAACTACGCTAAGACAGATGCCATTTTACTGTCCTTTCTGCAAGGAAAGAAGCTTCCGAAAAACTTTACTCTGAAAGGTGTAAAACGGCATCTGTTGAACAAGGTTATGTGCCTGGGCTTGACGCTGGACAGGCATCTAACCTCTTTTAGCCATTAGCCCGATCAAAGCTCTACCATCTGCTGACTTCGCCGCAGCTCTCACTTCGCCTACAATTACAGATTTACAATGCCATCTTTAGACCCACTCTTCTCTATGGTGCGCCGCTGATTCACCACTTTTGCAAATCTACACCTCAGAGAGTGCAGAGGTTCCAGAACGCTGTCCTTTGGCGTATAGTCAAAGGAACCTCACTCCAAGCAGCGAAAAACGCCACAATCTATGAGGAGCTACCCTCGGTGCCTGAGTTCATAGGCCGGAGTCACATCAAGCTATTTGATGGGCTGAAGGCCTGTGGGATCCTTCTTTTCAGATATATTACACCACCACCCAGGTCCGGGAGGTGGCTAGGCAACATCCCCTGAGTCGACGTTTTAACCGAGGGAAGGGGTCTGGACTATGCAGTCTGAACTCACCCCACCATTATGGCCAGTAGAATGGTTCCTCCCCATTCACAAAATGTAAAGGGCAAAAACTAAAACGCTTTCAGGCACATACAGTGCATTTTTCATGTATTATTTACCTTGAAATGCTTTCAGACAAAAGAAGGAACTATTATCATGTATTTAAATATTTTATTGGGTATGTTTTGTCTAAAAAATAAATGGGGGATGAAAAAAAAAAATGATTTATCTGTGTTTAATAAGTTTAAAACGACTGAAACGGGGACCGCTGGTTAATGTTTTTATTTTTTTACATTTTTTGGACAAAATACATTTTTACGGAAGATTAGTTTAGCTTTTCTTAAAATCTATGTAATAAAATCTTATAATATAAATATAAATAGACTGGTCTTCTTTTAGTATAGATAGTTATGTATAATTTGTTCTAATATTAATTGAGTATAAAAATAAATACAGTGGCAAATTAATGTTGATTTTTAAACGTTAAACGTTCCAAAAAAACATTTTTTTTTTTTTTTTTTACTTTTAAAATGTTGCTGGATCTGTAGATTGAATGGGACATATCAAAAGAGGAAAATGTTATTTTATTATTCCACCTGCAAACTTTACCAGTGAAATAAGCTTTTTACCATTTATTTTCCTCTTAATGTCATAAAAGTTAGGGCCGTCATAATTAACTAAAGCTCTTTTAGAGAGTCTTTAGATGGAGTAATGTTTTTGTTATTGTCAAATTAGGGAACCAAATTAAAACAAAGAAATGTTGCAATGTTGCGTGGATAATAAATAAAATGTCTAATAATAAAATTAAATTGATGTAAAATATAAACGAAAATATGCTCCATTGTATATTTTGGGAGGTATTTTTAAACTCACTGACTTAGCCTCTATTTCCACCTTAACGGGCAGCTTTTTTTGAAATCGAGTTGAATGTTTGTGAATTAGAAGGAGTTTCCTTTTGAGACCGTCCAAAGAGCCGTTATAAAAGCGCAGACGTAATCAAAAAGTTGTTTTGATGGAAGGGTTGTACTTGGTAAGTAAAGAGAACTAAGTGGTAAGGGTCTTGCCTCGGGGGATTTCTGATTCATTTAGCGGTGCCTGATCGCTAATGACTCTGAAAGGGTTCCTGTAAAAGACCTTTCCCAATATGATTTACTCTTTTTGTTTTCCAACCATCCGTAAAAAGAAAAAAAAATGTTATGAAAATAATTTTTTTTTTTTTTATTATTTATTGAGAAATATTACAATTTGTTACATAATGAACAGTAGTAATAGTGATGTAGTACACATTCATACAATATATACAGAATAATGATAAAGTCAAATTACATAAAATCGGAAATAAATAAATTCAAATATATACAAGAAAATAACAATTAATAAAAACAAAAAAAACAACAACAAACAAATCAAAACAACAACCTGAAGTATAGATAAATACAAGTTGGGAAATAAATAAAAATCATACAAGCAAACTTAACTATATACAATATATACAATCTGCTAAAGGGACCCTAGACTCGGCTGCTCTCTCCCAAGTGGGGGGAGAAGCCGAATCCAAGGGATCCCAGCGCCTCTCACTCAGCGCTTCACTGGTATGAAAATAATCTGTGATATAAGTTGATTACTTACAAATAATTACAATTTTAAAAATCTGGTGCGCACAACACAAAGAATTCACATCATTTCATTTTTAAAACCCTGTTGATTACATTTAAATAGAGTTGAAGCTTAAATAATTACATTGAGTATCGATGAAAACATTTCTCATTATGGGTTATAAAATAAGTTCTTAGCTTTTTTACTGTTGATTTCAATAACAACTTCAGATTCTTGTGAACATTTGTAATCAGTTATATTTGACCCTTTTTGATCTATCAATGTTGTCATATCTCATCATTTTGGTTAAATTTGGTCATCATCAACACTTGAATGGACGCGCTTTGCGTCTTCAAGACAAAATTTCTAGTTCTGACTTGAAAAAAAAAAAAACTTGCGGACGGTGCTTTTTCTAAGGCATTCTGAAAAGTTTCTATTTAACCCAGTCAAACTATTTCGATAATAGTAAAATCTAAATGAGTTCAAATCCAATTAAATTGTGCACTGATATAGTGAGCTTAATCAAAATCGTTAGAAACATTTGTTAGAAATTCATAAAAATGTGCAAATACATGATATGAAGTGGGGACTTCTGGTTTGATGATTTTGAAAAAAAATTAAAAAACGTTCGCTTGAACATGTGGAGCATATAATTATTTTTTATCCTGTAATTTTAGTTTTGAGCTAGCCTTAACATATATATACATATATACTGCTATGTATTTATTAATATATTTATTTAAAGATTCTTACCGACCGAATTTAAAATTTAAAGAAGCTATTAGACTCCAAATATGTTGCTCTACATTTTTCATTCTATGACTTTTTTCGATTTGGATAATTGTTTCCAAGTAACAGTCGTCTCTTAGTGACGAAATTGGGTTTTTCAACAAAAATAGAAAAATTTGCCAATTTTCGAGGAACGATTGTGGCAATATTAATAAACCAAATTCAATAAAATTAAGATTACTTTTAGAAAGGAAATTTAACGTTATTTCATTTTGAAAAGAAATGTATTTTCTGTAGGAAGCACCGTTTCGAAATATAAGTGAAAGCCTGAAAAAAGTGCGAAGAGTTCTAGGTTTTTCGGCTCCAAAAACTTAAGCTCACCACCTGTGATGGTGCAAACTCAGATTGCTTTTATTTAGGACCATTAAGATGTATTAAAACGATTTACAGCTTTGTCGGAATTGATTCTCACTAATACCCTTATTTTACTGGGCTACTAAGGCCAGGTACTTACTCATTTTGGGTCGGAAAGACCCAGGAAACTTTTATTGAACCGTGATTTCCAACCTGGCAGTTCCTCCTAATATTCTGTCAAGAGAAAATTTAGTCCACTACGGGTAAGGTCTGTGATCATTTGTCACTTTAAGGTGCCATTAGTTCTTTGAAAAAAAGGCTATTTCATCCATAAACTGGATTATAATAATAATTAAACATTATATTATAGGTATGTAAAAAAAAAATTCAAATTGAATTAAATATTTTTTAATTTAATCCTTTAAGATAAACTAAATATAAAATTTAGAGATTTGTTACCTAGTTACAATATTATTCTGCATTTTCCTTACGCCGAGTTAAGGTAGCTTTATCCTCGTTACAGATCCAGTATTTCCTAGCTTCCTTCCTGTACCAGGTTATCAGAACTCATCGTCCCAGCTATATCTTCCAATCCCTTCAATTTAAATCATCAATTCAGTCCCGTTCTACCAGATCCCGGCTTTTGACCTCTACCCTCCTCCTCGTACTGCTGGCTTTGACAAGTCCTTTTTAGCCAAGCAACTTCTCTATGGAATTCTATCCCTCCTGAGATCCGTCATGTAAGAACGACTTCCTCCTTCAAATCGCTCCTTTTCAACCACCTTCTCCTTACCCAGTTAAACAAACAATAACTTCCAACTGCAGATGCTATAAATTCCAATTATTATTATTGTATTTTTTTGTGTGTGTTTATATTACTTAAATTATCTCTGATGAATTAGCTATTTCTGTTTTTTGTTATTGTTTTTTTTGTTTTATTTTATTTTTTTTATTTCATTCTGTAAGTCCAACTTGTAAAGATGTATATATATTACAACCTTCTATTATTTCTCTAGTTTAGTAATTTGTCATTCTAAGTCATGACCACACTGTTCCGGTCAACAATTATGTATTTTATTTTATTCTTAAGGGACTTTCGTCCCAGGATAATAAAGAAGTTTTTTATTTCATTTCATTTTCATTTTATTACTTAATAAAGAGTGAAATTTTAATACTCATTTACTAGATAATCGCGAAAAGGTTTATGATCCTATATAAAATAAATAAAATTAGAATTTTTTTAATTGGTAATATCCATTTCAATAAATTATTCAGTAACAGTTTCTAGAATTTTCTCAAACTGGAAAATGGATTGAGCTTTTTCTTGTTAATACATTGCTTTTGTATTTGAAGTTCCATTTTGCGGTATATGGCCGAATCTAGTTATCATTAGAATAAAAGATAATTATAAAATACATAAATAATAATAAAAAAAAAGATAATTAAGGAAATAAATAAAAAGCTATCAGCCAAAATTATTCCCACCTCTTCGATGATCAATAACATTCACGCCTCTTCTCTAATGGACGAATTCGCTTGATTGTTCATAAATTGTCAATTTTCTCCTTGATGGTATTGTATTTCATTAGTGATAGGTTTTTTGCTTTGCTTTAGGGAACATTTTATATACACTCTATAGTTAAAATATTTTCCGTGTTTTTCTGCTCCCCACCTTTCTACTTAATACAGCAAACAGTATCGGGTCATATCAATTAAAAAAATGTTGCAGGAATAATTATACGTTTGTTTTAAAACTAGAAAACCTGGAAGTATTCCATATCCGATATTTCTATTTCTATGAACGGAATATTTAGTTACAGAAACTATTGCGATAGAGGCAATTTTCAAATTCAACATTTTTCAACAGAAATCAAAATATACAACTATAATAAAATTCTTATGCGTGTATTTGGTAAGTCTAGATCAAAACGAATTGTCGTGCGAACCTGAAATTACGTGTTTAGGATAAGTTTAAGCTAAGGATTTATTCATTTTAAGAATTTTCAAAAATTTTAATAAATCAAAGTACATGATCCGCCGTGCATTTTCTGCAAAACTGATGTCATCTAAATCTTCGCGTCTATATATAATTGTAGTTCTTATTTATTCGAAGTATAAGTGAGTCTATGATAGTATAATGATATCAAATATATCTGCAATCATTGAAATGTGCAGACCCTGCTTAAATTCTGCATTTTGTTACTCCGGAGTACACTTAATATTGTTTATTTAAATAAATCAAAGAAAGGGCCGAGTTACTAGTAGCAGGGTAGGGCGGGGCTAGTTGAACAATTTTTCACTTGAAGGGATATAGCTCCTCAATGATAAGTCTCAATGAATTTTTAAGCGGCTTGATGGATTCGTAATATATCCCTTAGCAAAAGTGTCCGTAGTAATTTTTTTTGTAAGTAGTCGAATTTAAGAGCTACAGCTATTTAAATCCAGGAAGTCATCAAGTTTGCTCAATGTACCCCAGAGGTGAGGTAAGTTGATCAAGGTATGGGACAAGTTGAGCTCTAAGAATGTCTAACCAAACCATGGGTTCAATTTCGACTAGAAATAAAGTAAAATATGTGTTTAACAATCAGCTCTTTATTTATCGTCTTTTAGTGACAGAACGGCAAAATTTAAAGTAATTTTCTTTGAATACCTAACTAACCAAACCTAGAATCAATTAAACATTAACGTATCTTAAGATTAACTCCTACCTTAAATTCAGTCTTGCTATTTAAAATCAGACTTAAATGTTTATATTATTACTCCTATAGCTTATATCTTAAAAAAATAGTAATTAGATCTTTGGAACTTATGATCATTGTCACTGTTGCAATTAAGAACACCTTGTAATCTTCCTCTTGTAAGTCTGCATCCTAACAAAAAATAAAACATACATTAGTTAAGTGGTTTGAGTCATAAAGTAAGTTGGGCAGCTATAGCTCAACTAACCCCAACCCGGAATTTTCAAACAAAAGCGAGGTTATGAAAAAATCATAAGAATTTTACCCAGAACAACTCCACATATCAAAAGTACAATAATTCTCTGAAACATTAACACTTACCTGATTAAAACAGATAAAAATTGACTAATACAGACGAAAACATGTAATGAACGACGTTTTTACATTTTGGTCACAAAATAAACAAAATACACGAGCGCTTCACTCGCTCATCCAGCCTCCCCAAGCAATCGCGTGGTGATTATGCCTCCCACGACTCCTTCTTTCCTCCTATGGGTACGGTGAATAGTTGACGAGATATTTTAATTGCCCAACTTGCCTCTATACCCTACACTAGATTACTTTGTTTTAATATTATGTTTTGTTTTCCTTTTTCGAGGAAATTTGAAACGAACACTCAATACAATCTATAAATAAATTAAATCAGATAAATATTTTATCTCATATATAATTTATATTCTACGAGAACAATTATGCCGGCTTCATCGCTCTGCTAGCAGAAAACTCTGCATCGATCCTTTGAGTGTAGCAGTTTGTCTAGCTGTTAATGAATATCGCAGGGCATCCGTCTTGTGCTAAATGCTAGTTGTCTCGGCACGTTTCGTTCCCCCATCCTTATAAATAACCTCCCTTGACACCCACCGTAAGCTAAGCTACCCTAGATTTACCTCTTAACAAAATTTCTTTGTGTTTCTAGCAGCTTCTTCTTCGATTCTGCTGAAATTGCTAAGATCAGGCAGTCACAAAAACGATAAATAAAAATTTGAATACAGACTTTTTTTACAAGTTGGAAGACAATTTTCAAGCTCGTAATGTGTTTATAAATAGGTGACCCTCAAGTTTTATTAAAGTCTTATTATTATAAAATATGTGTAATTTAATATTTATTATAACTTCAATCACGATATTTGTTTTTTAACTTCTCTATTTAAATAAAATTACAGACATGTTTACTATGCAAGTAGAAGTCACTATTCCATTAAGAACGTGTGTGGAAAAGGAGTTCAGCAGCGGCAATTTAAAGATGTACAATAACAAACAGTAACACATTACACAATAATTGACTAAACCAAAAAGCAATAAGAATACATATACATGTTATAACATAAAGACAGGTAAATACAAAATTGAATTATATTATAAATAATAGTTTTGAAAAAATATATAAAGAAAAGCAAACTATTCAAAATAAGCAAGAACTTCAAAATGAGTAACGTAGGCTGGCATTAAGGACAGGTATATAGCGATTGGTAATTTTAATTAAATAATTCAGCGATTTTTTCAATATTTTTAATATTGTAGTAAAAATCATTATTAAAATGATTCCAATAATCTACTCTTCTCTGATACGATAGCGAATCGGTAAACATGATACCTTTGATTAAGTATCCAATCAAATTCAAATAAATTAAATATATTGGAACTTCCATTGCCTTAAAAATACAGTTAGCCAAAAACGTAACCATGTATAGATTAAATCTGGCAAACATAGGCATTTATTATAAATTTTATAATTTATACTACTGTTAAATTAGTACTTAAAAAAACATTGTCGAATTATTCCTTAACTGATAAAACTCTACGAGTTGAATATGAAATGAGAAACATTTTTTTTTTTCTCTCAAAATGGAAATAGATTAAGTAAATCTGTGAGAAGAGAACCCCCTCCCCTAAAAACGAATAAATCATCGTGGCAATTTTATTCTTCGATGACTCCAAAAATTACATTTTTCTCTCTAATAGTCACCATTAAAATTAATTATAAAATTATAATAATGGTGTTGACTCATAATTTACTACAAAACGCAAGCCCTCAAAGAGATATAATTTAGAGATTCATATTTTCAGATATATTTTTTATTAAAATATTTTAGCTGATAACATATGGCCATTGAGAAGAGCGAATTTTAACAAGCCATCATTGGTTTGAATACATAAAACATAAAATGCAATTGTAAAGTAAAATTAAGTAACTTTTAACCAATATGCGGGAAATATATATTAAAACAATTTATGGAATATATCACCCCAAGTTTTTACCCCTTTAAAAACAGTTGTTTAATACGAACTCCTTATTGTCTTGTTTATTCTATCCAAATGTAAATTTTCTAATCTTTAAGCTTTAAGGTTACCAGAAACTGCTGCTAAACGTAAATCCACCGTATGGGGCTACGGCCCTTTGACTGCCCTACAGAAACCGCAAAGCAAGTGTGCTTGATGCAGTGAGGTGTTTACATGTTTACTTGCGCTGCCCAATTTCATTCCTACTACCACACTTCTATAGAAGTGGGAGAGGGTACATTAGGCACAGGCCTTAGAATGCGGGAGGCAAGTAAGCACTTTTGCAGACTTTAGGAGGTAGCAATTTTATTCAATTGTTGGAAAACGTAAAATATTTTTATTGTTTTGACTTTAATTAAGTTTTAAAATTTAACATGCCTCCTCATGTATAAAATCCTAGTTCCATTCCTAGTTAGGCATAAATTAATAATTAGCTATAAATTGTTGGTTAACTACTACAATTCTACTGTAAAGCTAAATAATTAAGGTATTATTTAAATTGAATTTACATTTTTATATTTATCACTTCGTTATTGTTTGAAGTGTGTCCAGAGATTTTTTTATTGGTATTAAAACAACAAAACAATGAAGTAATTTTAAACAAAGAAATAGATAAATGATTAAAGCGCAAAAAACAAAATATGATAATAATATATTACTATTATACTTATTTTTACTTTCATTTACCTATATATGAAATATATAGTAAGGGAAAGTATTGGGATCGTGAAAATTTCCGGATTCCAGTTTTCAACGGAAATACACATTTTAGGGTTCCCTGGGTCCAAATGACCAAATACCGCAAAAAGTTATGTGTGTGGTAATTCCCGCGCGAAAACAAAAAGTCCTATGAAACTGAAACTTCTTGTTTATAACAACTATACATCCGAGATGCTACAGAAACTTTTAGGTCAAAATCAGATAACCAAAAGAGCCACTTTATACCATCCATTTTGCACCTTTTTACGATTTTCTCAAAAACGGCTCTAGCGATTTAGAGTAAACTCGCTAAATCCTTGTAGAATTAATTGAGCGTTAATATAATGTAGGTTTTATTCAGATTGAAATAGTCTGGAAGGGCTTAAATGCCGATATTTTAAAGTTTCTTTTATTTATTTTTCTTCTGAAGTAAGTACCTTTAGTTTTGTAGATTTAATAAAAATAACCATATCATCTGATTAGCATCAGTTGAATTTAAAGGAATTTGATCTCCAACTAAAGGAGAAAAGAGCAAAAACATTTTTGAAAGCAATTATTGTGTTTTTGAAAGTAATAATAGTAATATACTTGTATAATATATCGTTGGAAAGTAAAAATTTTAGAAAAAAAATATTATCATATACAAAAGCTTGTTAAAGTTATTAGAGAGTGATGAAAAGCCAATAAAACTATCTGATTGTTTCAGATAATAATATAATAGATTTTTTATTAAAACACATGTTTTTATAGAAATTCAGTTAAATTAATTCTCTATTAGTTTCACTCATTTTTATCTTTTACTGTATTTGAAAATTCTTTCATCGATTTTAGCAACGGAGGTATTGAATGTCTTGCCCGCACCAATTTTATTTAATCGCTGGTTTCGTTACATAAAGGTCCAGGAATATTGATCAATATTATTTATTAACAATAGTCCATATTAATTAATATATCAGCAGGTAAGTTGGATAAATAGGACTATTTTATTTGAATCTGATATAGTTATTTGTTTTTTAAAATATTAAGTTGAATTGAAAAGAAAACGGTTAAATATTTTAACATCACAGCGTTGTACAGACCATATTTCAATGCATTAAAGAGGTCTTGTATGTTGATCGAGAGATATGTTTATTGAAACATTTCATTTTTTTTAATTATTGTTAAAATTGGTTCTAGAAACCTTGGATTAAAAGGAAACATAATATTTTTTTTTTTTAGAAATGTATAAATATTTGACATCGATGAAAGGGCCTTTTATTGAAGAACCAAACGTCGAAAAGAGCTGACTGAAAAGTTTGTTACAATTAAAATTGTATTATTAAACTTTTTTTAATAATATGAATAAGTCAATTTAATATATACAATTTAATATTCACATTTTAGGAATTTCAAATAAAATTGTATATTTTGTAAATGTAAAGAGATAATTCTATAAATTTGATGATATTTACAGAGCTTTGTACTCAGCGAATCCTCCTGAAACTGCAAATCCATTACTATGGACTAGAAAGCTTTCATGTTGATCATCACAGATCTAAACTCCTGTTTTCACTCTAGTCCATATGTGGGGTTTTATTTCCACTCCATTTGTTCAAATAAAAAAGCGTTGAATTGGATATAGAATATATTTAGTTTTTGTCGATCGTTTTATTATATATAAATGATATTAATACTAGACCGCATATGCTAAGTAACTAAACGATTTAGACCTTCCTGAATTTTGTTTTTAGTTTCAAACGTTTTATTATTCAATGCTAGTAATATTCTCAACATGTCTAGTATAATACAAAAAAAAATCTGGTACGCGCAACACACGACTTTCTCTTACCTCCGTTGTTAAAATTAATTAAGAATTAAAATGTATATTTCCGTTGAAAACTCAAATTCGAAATTTTTACGATCACAGTACTTTCCCTTACTATATATTTCATTTATAGGTAAGTTAAAGTAATAGCTTATTTACTGAATTAATAATTAGCAGTGTTTTGTTTATATTTTCTATTCAAATTCTTTATCAAAAATTATTCAAACCATTTTCTTTCCAGTCTGGTTGAAGAATTATATTTATATTTCCAATAATTGTTGGAGATAGGTTGGAGGAAAAGACTATTAACTCTTATGGTGTTGGTTTAATATTGGTATATATTGTTTATTTCAGAATCAATTTTGGGATTGGAACAAAATATTTTGTAATAAATGTTGTTGGTGGGTGATGATTAGGATAAGTATTTCATTAAATAATATAATTTACAACAAGTTTATTGCTTGTAACTGGCCGTTTTCAAGGTACTTTTTTCTATAGACCAAACCACAAAAACTGCTCTAACGACTTTGATGTAACTTTTCAAAGAATAACATTGCCATCATTGAAGCTTTTAACCACTTAATTATGTGGTTTATCTTTGATGAAAAGCAAAACAAAAACTTGCAATAGACAGAAAACATTATTTGTACATAAATTTAATTGTTAGAAAATAGGTTACTTGACATTAAACTCTGCACAATCCCATGGAAACCCTTAGTTATATCGGCTTCGGCTTTTCTTCACTCTTTATGAACTTTTAGAAGCTTCAGTGTGAGATAATAGTTTTTCTAAAATCTTTAGCTCTAATATACTTTTGATTTTACTTACCTAAATAGAATATATAGTAAGGGAAAGTATTGTGATCGTGAAAATTTTCGAATTCCAGTTTTCAACGGAAATCCACGTTTTAGGGTCCTCTGAGTCCAAATGATCAAGTCCCGTAAAAAGGTCTGTGTGTGGTAAGTCTAGCGCGAAAACATAAAGTCCTTTGAAACTAAAATTTCATATTAAGACAAAGATACGCCCGAGATGTTAAAGCAATTTTTTCGTTAAAATCGGCTAACCAGAAGAGCCACTTTATACCACGCATATTGCATAATTTTATGATTTTCTCAAAAACGGTTTTGATTAAACTCGCTATATCAATGTAAAATTAGAACGGCTTTAACATCATGTAGGTTTCATTCTGATCGAAATAGTCTGACAGGCCTTAAATGCCGATATTTTAAAGTTTCTTCCTTTAAAGTACCTTTAATTTTGTAGTTTTAATAAAATTGGCCATATTATCTTATTATCATTGCTATAAAACAATTAAATATATAAGTTGAACGAATTCGATATCCAACTAAAGGAGATAACTGCAAAAATATTTTTTTAACCCAGTTTTTGTTTTTGAACTAAAGACCAGTAATATACATGTATAATATACCGTTGGAATGCTAAATATTTTAGAAAAAATATTATCTTGTACATACTAGCGTAAAAGTTAACGGAGAGTGATGAAAAGCCGATAAAACGGATTGTCGTAGATAATAGATTATTTATTAAAACATATGTTTATATTAAAATCCAATGTAAATAATTCTTTAACAATTTGTATTTCCTTTCTAATTTTTTTTTTTTTTTTTGAAATTCTTAAATTGATGTAAATAACGGAGCTAAGTGAAAGTCATGTCGCACAACCAGATTTTTTAGCTTTCATTTCTGAAGTAATGAACGAAATGTATAAGTAATCCGTTAATCCGAAACATATTAAGGGAATGGTGGATCCGTTCCGGGATGATGGTCGGCGTTATTATCTAAATTATAGAGCTTAGGGGAACATTGGCCAGGAGGAGAGGGCACCCTGAATGGTCCAACTCTCATCTAGCAAATGGAAGAAAGTCCCAGGGAGCTCTAGTATTAGCCCACCCTTGAGTGAAGCCCAAATACAGCACTTGAAGATAAGAGCAGGGGAGATGGTATCTTTGTAGTGTCTGCCGCTCAGTTCTACTTTGAAGATAATTTCAGTAAATAGTAAGGAGTTGGATTTTCTATAGTCATCTTAATTCCAAATCCTACAGATTATAGGTAAAAAAAAAATCTGGCCTGGGCAATACACCACTTTCACTTACCTCAGTTATTAAAATCGATTAAAGAATTTTCAAATACAGTTAGAGATTAAAATGTGTGAAACTAATAAAGAATTAATTTAATTGCATTTCTATAAAAACATGCCTTTTATTAAAATATCTGTTATATTATTATCTGAAATAATAATCAGTCAGTTTTACCGGCTTTTCATGACACTTTATTAACTTTTAGAACTTTGTGTAAACGATAGTATTTTTTCTGAAATCTTTTGCTTTCCAACGGTATATTACACATCTATATGTTCTTATGTTCAAAAACGAAAAATTGCATTAAAATATACATTTTTGCAGTTTTCTCCTTTAGTTAGAGATCGAATTCGTTCAATATATGTATTTACGTGTTTTTTATCCTTGATAACAAGACTATATTGTTATTTTTTTAGTATCTACAAAATTAAAGGTACTTTGAAGGAAGAAATTTTAAAATATCTGCATTATGACCTATCAAACTACATCAATCAGAAGGAAACCTACACCATTAAATCCCATCAAATTCTACATCGATATATAGAGTTTAATCAAAATTGATATCGCCGTTTTTGAGAAAATCGTAAAAAGGTGCAAAATGCATACTTTAAAGTAGATCTTCCGGTCAGCTGATTTTGACGAAAACGCTTCTGTAACATCTAGGGCGTATAGCTGTCTTAAATATGAAATTTCAGTTTCGTAGGACTTTCCGTTTTCGCCCAGGAGTTGCCACACACGCACAGACCTTTTTGAAAACTGGAAGTCGAATTTTCACGATCGCAATACCTTCCCATACTATATATTTCATACATAGGTAAGTGAAATTAAAAATTGGATCTCACAACTCACGATTTTAACTTGCCTCGGTAGTTAAAATCAATTTAAGAACTTTAATCATAAAGCTAAGTAGAGTTATGTTTCTCATTTACGTTACTAAAAACCTATCATTTCATTTTTAAAGTATTGTAAGATTTGATTTAATAAAAGTTTTTGTATTACTGCTTTTATATTTTGAATATATGGGGTTACCTGTTGCATGGTGGTTAGCATAAAAGCCTCCTATACCAAAGGTTCCGGTTTCAAGCCCCCAGGTGGCCCTAGGATGTTTTAATGGAATTCAAAATTCCTTAGTTATGTCGTCCTTCGGAGGGGAGAATAAAAGGTGGTCCCGAGCCTGTGCGATGTCAGGTTAAAGATCTCTATCCTAATTAAACCTAGATTGGCCAAATTTATCCCCACTGTAGCATCGCCCGATTAGCCATAGTAGCATAAAGGGACGTTTAATAAATAAACAAACGAATTTTGAATATATACTTTTTTAAATTCTAACAAGACTTATTTATTTTCAACTGAATCGTCTTCAGACACAATAACAAAGAAGTTTTACTTAAATCCTTTCCCTCCCACACACGGATTGCGTAATTGGAATAGTGACTTCTACTTGCACTGTAAAAATGTCTGTAATATCATTTAAATTAAGAAGTTACTAAAAAAAAAAAAAAATATCACACGTAAATGTAACTAGCACTCATTTTAAAAAAATATATTTTAATAACGTTACGCATGTTTATTTTCACTTACCTTTATAAAAACTTTATAGAGTGGGAAAGTATTGCGGTCTTGAAAATTTTCGAATTCCAGTTTTTAACGGAAATACAAATTTTAGGGTTCCCTGAGCCTAAATAACTAAGTCCCAAAAAAAGGTCTCTGTGTATGCGTGTCCGTATGTGGTAAGTATAGCGCAAAAACGAAAAGACGTACAAAACTGAAATTTCATATTTATAAAAACTATACGCTCGAGATGTTACAGCAAATGTTTCACTAAAATCGGCTGACGGAAAGTGCTACTTTATACTATGTATATTGCAACTTTTTATCATTTTCTATAAAACGGCTTTAACAATTTTGATTAAACACGCTATATAGATGTAAAATGTAATGGTATTCGATATAATGTAGGTTTTATTCTGATTAAAATAGTTTGATAGGGCTTAAATGCCGATATTTTTAAGGTTCTTTCTCTGAAGTACCTTAAGTTTTATAGATTCTATAAAAATAACCGAATCATCTGATTAGCATTACTTAAAAACGGATAAATATACAGGTTAAAAGAATTTAATAACCAGCTAAAGAAGAAAATAGCAAACACATTTTTTAATGCAATTTTGTGTTTTTGAAAATAAGAACATTCCATAAATACCGATATTTTAAATTTTCTTCTACTAAAGTACCTTTGATTTTGAACATTTAAAAACATAAAACACATCATCTTATTAGCATTGATAAGTAGCGGCTAAATATGCATGTTCAGCGAATTTGATAAACAGCTAAAGAAGAAGAGTGCAAACATATTTTTTAATGCATTTTTTTGTTTTTGAACATAAGAGGAGTAATATACATGCATAATATACTGCTAGAAAGCTAAAGATTTTAGAAAAAAATTGTCTAATACACGGAATTTTAAAAGTAAGAGTGATGTGTAATAGATTATTTAATATAGTTTTTTTTTTTATTATGATTATTTAATAACACATAGAAGCATTGGAATTCAATTTAATTAATTCTTTGACGATTTATTTTTAACTCTAAATGTGTTTAAAAATTCCTAAATTGATGTTAGAAACGGGCGGAGGTAAGTAAAAGTCGTGTGCTGCGCACACTAGATTTTTAAACATTTTCCCTATTATTATTAATTTTTCTAGACTTGGTTTCAAACCTGCTAAACTAATTAACCATCTCAGGCGGTTCTTTTCTTACCGGCTATTCGATATGAAGACTCAGAATGACATTAATACACAGAGCCTCTACGGTCGGAGCTGAAATAAAGCCCTGAGCTAGGACGACAAAGGATCCAGAAATATGTTTTGGTTGGAACTTTGTCGTCCTTATCAAGGGCCGGATAATGGCGCTGAGTCCTGGCTTTGTTCCTCTCAAAAGTATTCTCAGCAATTGTTCACTTCAGTCTGTCTGTTTTATCAATGCTTTTTGGGCCCGCAGTTAATACATTTTCCCACCTCCCGATATTTTATTTTTATGATCATATTAATATTTTTGCCAATATTGTTTTTTGTTTTTTTAGAATTGTTAGATGGCAAGCAAAAATATACTTTCACTGAGTATTTGTTAAAGGAAAACTGTTTCTTGACAACCTGTTGACTTACCTCTAATCCAATAAACTATGAATACTTATACTGGCTTGATGTGGATCGTGAAAATCGATCCAAAGCTGGTACAGAAGAAAAAATGAACCATTTGCTATAAAACTCTCATCGTTGTTTCTATTTAATATGTTCCTTTAGTTCATAAATAGCATTTCCTCTGTAGAAGAAGTGCCGTCACCTTTGAACTTGAAGAAACTTCTTTGAGTTCTGTGACCTAATTATTTATTTGTCAGATTTAAAGAAAAGCATCAAAAGATTCATGAGTTTCTATTTGGTAATAATAATTCTGAATTTACATTTGTACGAAATTATGGATGATTTGTGTTCGTATTTCTTTAAAATAAATGGACCAGAAAGGTCTCCAAAGGTAAATGATGTTTAATATATGTAAGGAATCTGTATCACTAGATCCTTCAGTAGTATATACTTTTCTATAGAATAACTCCAAGAGATGAAATACCTATTTCGTAAATATCAAAACAACAAATAAATTAAAACAATAACATTCGTATATAGTACTTTAATATTTTATTCAAAGCATGTCTGCAATATCAGAGACAATAGAGAAGGGAAAGAAAGAACTGTTTAGCGGGATAAGATATTCTATTTTCTCAAGCGAGCCAAATCGTGAAGGAGAGAGTCGGCGCCAAGTGCACAGTAGTTGGGGGCTGTATTCCACAATCCACCTCCGCAACGGGTACAATCCTCCAACATAAATCTTAGAAATAATTGAAACCGAGCCAACTGTACAAAGTAATAAATCAATAAAAAAACATATGCTTCGTAAACAAGCTCATTGTTTTAGATAATATGAAGATTTGGATAATATAAAAACACTTGATTGATTGTTGAATTTGAGCATAACATAAAATCCCAACAGGACTTTACTTGGTTAGTAAATTCTTTGAATTTATTTTTTTTAATATGTATTGTCTAAACGTTTTTAATGAAACCATTTCTTCTTATTGTTCATTTTTATACCCATACCAGTCGCTCAGCTCGAGACAATAAGCGGATCTGATGACAAGTTGGATAGATGGCATATCTTGCATGAGGTATGTCAATTCTTATCTGTATCTCTCCTTACTAGAATTTTAAAAAGAGTTTACTTCAGAAGATCCCTTACCAGCTTCTTTTCAGCCTTCTTTGAATATCTGGCATATCTGCCGTAAACTCATCTATGAGTTTGTTAGTATGTCAGTGAAATGTGTATTGAAATTGTCTGTATAAAGTCCGAATGTGATCTTGTACCATTACTATATGTAATCATTGATGTAAAGTTTTGTTACTGACATACCAGAATAAATAAATTTGTGAGTTGTATGTCCATATAGGTTTTAGTAAGTAGGCATAAGTATGTACGAGGCATGTTTTTTTAAGTGAGTACCGTTTTGGAATTAAAAAAAGGGGTGCAAAGATATCGCAATAATTTTATTTTAACATGAAAGCCTGTACCTTAATCTACTTTCCCACATAGGTTCCATGAATGTTTAGGCACTTTTCATAACGCGGCACCAGTTTTTCTGTTCACCTTCTTAAAAAAATGTGGCAAGTTGAGTAAGGGTATCGTTTTGCTGCATGACAATGCCCGTCCACATGTGGCTAATCGGGCCAAAGATCTCATCAAATCACTTAAATGGGAAACTCTTAGATCATCCTCCATACAGCCCTGATCTGGCGCCCAACGACTACCATTTGTTCCTGCACTTGAAGAAACACCTCGGCGGTCGGCGTCTTCAAGACGATAACGAAGTCAAAACATTTGTGATGCAGTGGTTAACAAGTCAGGCGGCAGACTTTTTTGAGAAGAGTATTCAAACACTGGTGCGTTATGACAAGTGCCTCAAAATTCATGGAAATTATGTAGAAAAGTAGATTAAGGTACAGGCTTTCATGTAAAAATAAAATTATTGCGATATCTTTGCACGCCTTTTTTTAATTTCAAAACGGTACTTACTTAAAAAACATGCCTCGTAGTTTTTGTCTGACTTTTAGAAAAGCCTTTGTGCATGTAGAAGTCAGCTGCTTCTCAATAAAAACAATTTAAATATATTAGGGGTACTCACTAACTTTGTTATAGCATGCTATTTGTGTTATTTTGCTAAACCCGTCGAGTTTCTACATTTATTTCCTGTATAAAATTGATAGGTTTAGCACAATAGCACAAATATCAATTTCATACAGGAAATAAATGTAGAAACTCGACGGGCTTAGCAAAATAACACAAATAGCATGCTATAGCAAACGTAGTGAGTACCCCTAATATGTTACTCATAAATTTAACATGTATTATCAAGAGTTTTTCCTGTTATATTTTATTTTTTATCAATGTGATTATTATTAGGCTCACCGTTACGGCGGAAGTCAAAAAGGAAAGATATAAAAAAAATTTAAAAAAATCGTGTTCTGATACCAAACACTTTTTTCTCTCAATTACATAAACAACCGAGTAACGGGAGTATAGCATCTCTTATCAATTTAAATATAAAGTTATATTTTAATATACAATATACTATAACATAAATGTGTATATATATACATATTTTTTATATGAAATATAATATATTTTAGTGGAAAGAATTAAACGGTCAACTAATTATATCCACTATGATAATATATTTTTATATACACTGTTCTGTGTGTGTGTATACCATATACACTAGCTGACACGGCAAACGTTCTACCACAAAAGTTATTTTGGTTGTTTAATGAAAAATAGCTGAGGTATTGACAGAAATAATTGGAATAGGGACCCTAGGACGGAATAACCTAGTGGTGATATACCTTTATAAATCTTTATAAAAAGTTTTATAAAAGTCGATCGAGCCGTTTCGGTGGTTTACAAGCAATTGAATAAAGCAAATTTAGAAAATTACCCAATTATACTATAACATACAATACTTTACTTACATTTGACTACAACATAGAATGAAAATTATTTTGAATACAAATTATTAAGCTTTACTGAATAATCTCCTTGAGTAATATACCTTACGGAAAAGAGGAGACACCATTCGAGTTCTCCATCTGGTTCTCGATCTATATCTTGTTTTATTCATGAGCAATAAATAATTAGACATTTTTATTGAGGGCACGATAGTCAAGGAAATTAGTTCATTACAAGGTGGTTGAACCCATTAATAGGAAGACGAGTGGTGTAGTCAAGAATAACGCTATTGAGGTAGAGATTACGTGGATTAGGGCAGAGGGGAAGAGGGTAGTTGAAGGGAAGGGTAGGGAGAAAGCCCTTCTACTTGGAAGCTCTTCAAAAGAAGAGTTGAAATTCTTCGGATCTCCAGTTCATATAGGACTGACTACTTTATTAAACTACTCCAGCTCAACTGTGAAGTTGGACTACGAAATTGGGTAAATTTTTTTTTAATTCATCATATATTGTTCTTGATCCATACCAACTGAATACTATCTTGCTATATATATATCTGTGTGTGTGTGCGTGTAATTCTTCTTCTAAGTTAAATTAATTAGGAGTTAAGCGAAGCTAAAAATAAAGTTTTAATAATCGCAATATGTATGACTTAAAATAATGAATTGAATTACAAACATAATTTATAATGAACTCACCTAAAAATAAAGAATTGTTTAACTGCCCTTTACTTAAAACATTTAACTGATATAACTGAGATGTAACCTTACTTGGTGAAATATTCCATGGGATGATGTAATCATGAATCATAAAAATCTTGATTTGACACCTCCGCTGGTCAGAGACTCTTTTGTCCAGAGAAAACTTATAACCAACTTACTACATTCGCTTCCATCCGTTTTTTGTTAGGCTCCACTTAATTAATTAACAACTATTTACTAATAATTTAATGAAATCATTAGCGATCTGTCCTCTTGTTGTTGATATCTATATATATATATATATATATATATATATATATATATATATATATATATATATATATATCTTGTAAAGTGATCCACCAATACATGCATGTATTTGTGCCCAGACCTGTTTTCACCCAAGTCTCCTATTGTATCAATTAACATAATTTGAAAAGAGTACTCTGGCTGTCCTAACTTTGACAATAACCCGATCGGTCGCCTTGATCTCGATTTATTTCTAGCACATACTTCATATTGTTTACAATAAATATTTATGATGAAATCCATATTTTTGAACAAATAAAATATCAGAGAATTTCTGTTATTTGCTTACTTCCAACATTGACAGTTGAACAATTTGTAATCCTTCTTCCAAGTTAAATTAATTAGGAGATAAACGATGCTAAAAAAAAAAAAAATTGTTATTAATTACAATTTGTTGAACTAAACATAATGCATTAAATTGCAAACATCATTTATAATGAACTTACTATAAAAAACAGAATTGTTTAACTATCGTTTACTTAAAAAATTTAAGTGATATAACTGTGATTTAATCTTTCTTGGTGAATGAAATATTCCCTCCCATATGATAATGTAATTAAGGATCATAAAATTATTGATTATATATATACATATATATATATATATATATATATATATATATATATATATATATATATATATATATATATATATATATTTGATAAGTAAATCTGAATAAAAACTATATGATATTAAAGCTCATTAAATTATACAACAGTTTAGCGAGTTTAATCAAAGGCGTTAGAGCCGTTTTTGCGAAAATCTGAAAAAAATTTGCAATATACATAGTGTAAAATGGCTCTTCTGGTTGATCGGTTTTTGATGAAAAAAAGTTTCTGTAACATCTCCACCACCCACCTAACATATGAAAATTCATTTTTATTCCTTATCGTTTTTAAACTAGAAATCATCTTATCAAATTTGCAAGCGATATCACGTCTACCCCCACCACCGCAGTGAGTTGTCAATGACTGAGAGTTAAACTTAATTCCAGCAGCTGTTTATTTATTTATTCAACCAGCTGTATATAACGTATTTATTTATATTAACCTGTTGCATATATAGGTATATAAATATATTTTTTTTATTTTTCTTGTTTACTTAATTACATAGATTTTCTATAAATAATGGCGGAAAGCTCTCTGAACAGGCTGAGTCTAGAAGAAAAAATAGACCTATTAATAAGTTCTACAACAACCACAAATGCAGAAATTTCAACAATTAAAAATTCTATGGAACAATTCACAAAAATCATATCAGGATTTCAAGAAACCCAGAATTACATTGTCTCTCAGTTTAAAACCTTTAACGAACAGGTATCAAGCCTAAAAACAGAACTTCAGAGCTTAAAAAACGCTTCGGCTGAAATGATGTCAAGTAAAAAAATAGAAGTCAAGGGGATTCCTTATAAAGAAGGGGAAAACGTAAAGAAAATATGCTCCGATCTATTCAGTCTCCTAAATACTGACTTTAATATCAGAGATCTTGATAATTATTACAGAATCCGAAGAAAAAACGGGTCTTTCACTGATATTATCATACTGTTTTTTCTGAGGAAAGTCGATCGAGACGCATTTTTGGAACGAGCTCGAGAATACAGAGGAAAAGTTTTTGTTAAGAGTATCAGTGGCTTCGAATCTGACCAGGAAAAAAACAAAAATGTATACATCAACGAAGTACTAATCCCTGAAAATAGAATAATATTCACTAAAGCTAGAGCCTTACAAAAAGAAGGACATTTCAAGTATGCTTGGCATAGAAACGGAAAAATATATATACGGCATATTGATGGCTCTGCGAAAATACCAATTAAAAGCGAATCTGATCTGTCTCTATTTAAAAATATACATGAACAGTATTACGACACCGACTCCGATGAATTTAATAGAAATAAAGATATCAATGAGAAAAAGCGTTCACTCCCGGCATCACTCGAAACTTCTCCGTGTACTTCAATCCAAAATAAGAAGACTAAAAGTAAAGATATTACATCTTGACCACTGTCAAAAAAAATACCGAATTGTTTATCTGGAATCTTAAATCACAAAAGGAATACCTGTAAAATCAAAAATTTAAATTACTCAGAGCCTTGCACAATATTTTCCTGGAATGTTGATGGATATAAAAATTTCGTGGAAGAAGGTAAAAAATTCAAAGACACCTCTATAATCTGCCTCTGTGAAACGCACTTATTAGAAAAACCGCCAGCGGCCCCGCCAGCGCTCTCACAATTCAGTTACGTTTCGTCCAACGCCATCAGAGAGAAGAGCCGAGGTAGAGGCAGTGGTGGTCTAATGATATTCTATAATTCTAGTGTCTTTGAGGTCAATGTGTTAGATATAAGTGAGTATTGGATTTGTGCCTATTTTAAAGAAAATCAGGGATTTAGTGCATTTATTATAATTTTAGTTTATTTTAAGCCTTCTTTGAACTTAAACTATGTTTTAGAATATATTTGAACCAACTATATTAAGTATAAAAAGTAGATATGCTCACAACTTAGTTCTCTGTCTAGGGGATTTTAATGCTAGGGTTGCGAATTTGAATCAGGGAGATATTGAGGCCTTTTATGGCTCTAATTTAACACATCGTAGAACTAGCTTGGACCTTGTAGAAAATAGGAGGGGTCAAATACTGGTAGAATTTATGGAAAATAATTCTTTTGTTCTTCTAAATGGCCGAACTGCTAGCGATAATCCCGGTCAGTATACTAATGTCACTCCAAAAGGGAAAAGTGTAGTTGATATGGTCTGGTGCAGCTATCAACATATAAATTCGATTGCCGATTTAAAAATAATACATAATATTTCAGTCTCACAACACTTTCCTATAGAGACCAAGCTCAATATTTGGGTAAATACTACGTGTACTATTCCGTTAAAAAAATCTAACCTCTCTTTTACTTTCACGAAATGGGATGATTCAAAAACTTTAACATATTATGAACTAATTATGAATTCCCCTAGGGTAGGATATAACATAAACTCGCAATCCGTCGAAATACTTCAAAATAATCTTATAACTGCTATCCAAGAAACGTCACAAACACTTGGTTTATTAAAGAAAAAAAATTTTAATAGTAATAATTGCCATAGAATAAATAAACCCTGGTTTGATTATGAATGTGCATTGGCGAAAAGGTATGTTAGATTTAGGCTAAAATCAATGGTTAAAAATCGTTTTCTTGAGAATGAAGTTGCTGATTACATTACCTCAAAGAAAAAATTCAAAAATTTAATAAAATTGAAGCGGCTTGAATTCGAGCGCACCATCATGGATGATCTAGCTAATGTTCGTGATTCGAAAACATTCTGGGGTGCAATAAACAGATACAAAAATAGGCAAACACAATCTTCACCGATAAACTGTGAACAATGGCTTAATTATTTACAAAGCATATATCCCCCGCGGGTCGACCAAAACGTATCGTACTTCGGAGTACTTCATCCCCTCCTCGACTCGGTCATTAGCCTCGAAGAACTTCAGATTTCCTTAAGAAAATGTAAAACTGGCAAGAGTCCTGGTAGAGATGGCTTCAATTAAGAATTTTACAAAAATTTACCCACTAACTGGCAATTATACTTACTACATTTATATAATAAAATATTTGAAACGAAAATATACCAACATCCTGGGTAAAAACGGTGTATATTATGATATTTAAAAAGGGTGACAGAAACCTACCAGAAAATTACCGTCCGATTGCTTTGTTGAATTGTATTATGAAAATATTCACACAAATAATTTTAAATAGGCTCACTCTATGGTGCGATGAGACGAATGCTCTTCCCGAAGCACAATCCGGGTTTCGTAAAGATAGAAGCTGTTTGGATAATTTGTTTATATTGACAGCTCTTATTCAGATGCAGCTGGGATCTCGGGGAAAAAAGTTTTTTGCCATCTTTGTCGATTTTAAGCGAGCCTTTGATTCGATTAATCACAATCTCCTATGGCAATCTCTTCACAATCAAGGCATTAGTGGAAAAATTATTAGAATTTTAAAAAATATATACCAGAACGCCTCGGCTGTCGTTAAAAGTGACGGTATGATATCAGAAGAGATCGATGTCACATTGGGTCTACTGCAAGGGGAAATATTGTCCCCTTATTTATTTAGCCTTTATCTAAATGATATAGATGTGTTTTTCCGAAGCAAAAATGTTGGAGGCATAAAAGTAAATAACTCGTGCGACATACTGCTACTCCTTTACGCGGACGACCTCATTATCCTAGCAGATAGCTATACCGACGCCAAAAACAAAATAAATATTTTGAATCAATACTGCTTGATGAAAAGGCTAGAAGTTAATACTCGGAAAACAAAAATAATATGCTTCCACAAAGGAAAATGTAAACGGGTTGGCAAGATATACTATGAAAATAGTGAAATAGAAAGAGTACCGGAGTACACGTATCTAGGAGTACCATTTTCCGAAACTGGATTATTTTACAAAGCCACTAACTACTTCATATCCAAAACGAAAACTGCAATAGGTTCTGTTATCGCACTTTGCGCAAAAACAAAACTAAGATCGTGGGAAAACAAAATTAAAATAAATAATGCAATAGCAATGAGTATCCTCTTTAATAATGTGCAAATATGGGGACTAAGATATGTAGACAGGATAGAGAGCGTAAACATCAACTTTTATAAACGTTTATTCGCATTAAACAAAAATATACCTTTTTTATTAATACGGTCGGAATTTAATGTTCCCCATTGCCTAATCTCAATATTAAAGTTTTCTCTCTCTTGGGTGCATAAAATTTTAAAACTCAGTGATAACCGACTCCCTAAAATATGCTTTGATACATTAAAGAAAACTTATAAACCAACAAATAAAGAACAAAAATACAACTGGTTTCACCAATTATACTGTATATTAAATCGAATAAACAAACAGTCTATATTAGAAATAGAAAACCCGGCTATTTTTCAGTTAGAGATGCACAAAACATTGATACTGTTTACAAATCATATGGAGACAATAGATAAACAAAAGTTAATCACCCCCGGTAAATACAACCCACTCTATCCGTCCATTCATAACAATAGACGTAAACCTCATGCTTACTTATTATCAAACGCACCGTTCCGTGTCATAAAAATATTTGCACAATTAAGACTCTCTGGAAATTACAATATTAAATTAACATTTAACAATATATACTACCAATTTAAACCCAACGAAAACTGCACGCTATGTAACCTCAACGAAAGAGAGGACTTATTTCATATTTTCATTCGATGTCCCATATACGCACCGTACCGAACCCATTATATCCCTAGGGCCTTAAATATGAACATTACAAATTTTATCGCCCTATTTACCACCGATGATATTGATGAATTGAAAAATATTTATTATTATGCCAGGCAATGTTGCCAAATCAGATCATTTATAATAAATGAATAAACATGTTTGTTAACTGTATCATATTATTTATCGTGTTTCGCCATATTATGTAAAACATATATTTATATATTTATTATATTGTAAACTATTATATTATTCATATATTGTATTTGAGTTATTTTGTTATAAGTTTTATTGTAATACAATGTACCTAGAGCTGATAACGTAGTGAATTGGTGTCTTGCTAACTTTTTTATTGAAGTATGTTTTTTATTCTATATTTGTTATGTAGCCAGCTCTATTTGTATGGGGGTTACCCCGAAAGCAAATAAAAAATTATTCATTCATTCATTCATTCATTCATTCAACTAGAAATCTTTTTGCGGTACATGGTCATTTGGAATCAGGGGAACGTAAAACGTGTATTTCCAATTAAAACTGGAATTCAAAAATTTTCTCAATCTTAATTATTTTCCTTACTATATATTTCATGTATGGCTAAGTGAAAGTAAAATGATACTAATTAGAAGACATTTTTTTAATGGTCCCAACACCTTATTTCTCTGACTCGTCGGCTTTTCTCTAAACTCTTCATTTATAAGTGCATATGAGATTAATCGTTAAAATATAAAAATGATTTTGTTTTATGCTGTTTCATGTTTGTGCTAAATATTGGTCATTACAGACGGGAATGTTATGCTATTCAATTTACCACAAGTACATACTAATGATTATTCATTGAACTTTTTCCTTCATTCCTGAAGGTGCGTAATGTGTTAAGGAGCACCAGGCAATTTTTCAAATTCGCCGAAGCAATAAAAAGATGGTGCGGGAAGGGACTGGTTTCGGGTGGTGATTTGTGGCCTCGCAGGAGTAGCTCACCTTCACTGGAGCCCAAAATCCGAGAGTCAAGTTCAATACTGACAAAGGGCTATTCTTCACGGTTAATTTATTATTTGTTTTTTTTACCATCCGTTTGACAAATTATAAAAACAAAATGGAATACCCGTGTATATTTCTATACCCAGATAATTCCTAAACCCTTTAAAAACAATTATTTTTCGAAAATCTAAAAAATTATAATCACTCATTTGAAAGACATAAAATTTCCAACAACACGAAATCAAAATCTGACCAGTATCAAATAGCAACAAAAAAACATTTCAAATAAGAATTTATTCCTAAAACATAAAAAACAAGGTGTTCTATTGATACACCTATTTTTTTTTAAAAACTTATAAGTCATCAGGTGATAAATATGTTTTGTGAAATATATTTCTGGTACCTGATTGTAATTAAATTTTGAGGTTAAGTGAACTAGTGGCCGACTAGAGGCCGTTGGAACAAGCTAATAATGAATTTTGGAAAACACACCAATGAATTCCAGAACATAGTCAACTTACAACGTTTATATTACTCTGTTGATCAAGAAACATCTATCCTCTCTGCACCATATACCTTGTTAGGCCGTTGCGACAAGTTAATAATGAATTTCGGAAAGCACGCCAATCAAGTCCAGGACATGAACGTCTATTGAAATTCAAGTCAACTAACAACGTTTATATCACTCTGTTGGTCAAGAAACACCTATCCTCTCTGCACAATATACTTAATTGACACTCTGGGGGTAAAATTGTTACTCAACCAAAGCAAAGATCTAAAACTATCCTGCCGAAGGTGTATAGCCCTCACGGATTTAAAGAACATGAATTCTAGAACATTGTTATTGGTAAGAAAAGAGAAACTGAAGACAAGAAAGTTTCCCATCAAAAGAAAAATAAACAATAAAGTAATGCTTATCTAAAAAAAAACTGGAGAAGATAAGATTTTAAAATGAAGAGACCCTGATGATAGAGCGATCTAAAGCGTAGTTACATTAAGTGACCTCAGAAGTCACAAGGCGCTGGTTTGAATCCTCCCTGGCTTTACTTCTACAAATGTCTATTGTTTGATTTCTTTGTCGTATATTCATTTAATATTTTATTATTTATTTTGTAATTGTGCGAATCAAAGTGCGCGAATATTTCACAGGAACACTTTCAATGAGAGAGAAGTTTAAAAAATGCAAAGTTTCCTATTTAGTCTTGATTGATAACTTTACTTTATATTGTCCAAGCCTCTTAGCGGTTTTTTTTCATTTCAAACACAAAAATATAAGATAAATTTACATTTTTTGGGCTGAAAATATGGGGTATTCAGAGATTAGGAAAAATTAGACTGTCATTATTTATATTTTATGTTATATTGGATTTATCCCATTATTTCAGGTTGAGTTATAAAATCCACTATTCTAAGTTAAAATCTAATTAATTTAACCCTTCGAAAGTGGCATTCTTTAAATAATAAAATAAAAGAACTTATTTGTAAAACTTTTCAGTTCCAAGTTGGGATGAATAAACATCTATATTGCAAAGGATCTGTGACAAAAGGTAATGATTATGATGAAAAGCTAGCACCCATTGAGTAATTATGAGTATACTCTTCTTGTATGTTGCTGTAAAAATGTCTATTAATAATAATAATGAATGACTTTGGGTTCTGGCACTAAATAATTAACTTTATTCATTGAACATGAAAATATCTAACAGAATAACTGGTTGACTGTAGCCTGTATGTATTAAATGTATATATATATATATATATATATATATATATATATATATATATATATATATATCCTTTTCTTTATTTTTTATTTTTCTTTAATTTTTTTTCGTTTCTTGTTTTCTCTTCTAAAACCTACTATGCTGAAAGAATCTATTTTTTCTGAAAACATGGATTTTAACTTCTAAAGGTTAATAACATTTGCAATTCTTTAGTCAAGAGATGGGAATCACCTTTTAATTTTTATCTCCCTAAAGTCCTTTAAATCTCCTTCTTTTCTGTCTAATGATAGATGATCTGACAAAATTTCTGCAAAATAAGTTTTCTAGACTAAAAATGCTCTGACCTTATTGAGGCCGGTGTACCTCAAGGCTGTGTCCTAGGTCCTGTCCTCTATCTCCTATTTACAGCTGATATACCCACCGATCCTGATATCTTCTTAGCATCTTTTGCCGACGATACTGCCATTTTATCAACCTAGTCAGATCTCGAAATCGCATTTCCTATTTACAAAGCCACCTATCCTTGATTGAATTTTGGTGCGCTAATTGGCGTATCAAAATTAATTAATCCAAATGTAAGCACACCACCTTTACCCTTCGCCGCATATCCTGTCCACAAGTCAATTTAAACTCCATACCCTTCCCTGCTCTGATACAGTCCGGTATCTGGGATTCTTACTAGACAAAAGACTGCCGTAGAACACACACACTCGACTTAAACGACAAATACTCAACAGACGATACGGCCAACTATATAGACTACTAAACAGAACATCAAAACATTCTGTTGCTAATAAACTACTAATTTACAAGACGATTCTAATACAACCGATTTGGGCCTACGGACTCGAACTGTGGGGGACAACTAAATTTTCGAACATCAATCCTTTCAGTCCAAAGTCCTCAGAACTATAGTCAATGTTCCCTATTATGTTACAAACAAGACCTTACACAATGATTTGAATATCCCATTTGTTCTCGATCTAATCCCACTAATCCCATCTAAATTCCTAAACTTCCACGAGAGGCTTACTCACCTTCCTATTCCCTTATCCCAATCCCTATCTAGCTCCAGCCATCCCTATAACCCTCCTCGCAGGTTGAAACGGCAGTGGCTTAGAGACCTCCTATAACTAAGCAATGCTGAGTGTTGGCAATGGCCAGCTTCTCCACTCATGCCTGAGAGTCTGTGGCTCTAGCGCCCTCTCTCAGTCTTCACTGGCTTACTAGACTGGTGACGCGACTGACTGAGAGGCGCTGGGATCTCCTTGCCTCGGGCCAAGGGCGTCGGGTCGGGGTTGGATTCGGAGTTCCCAGGGGCAGTATGTAAATATTGTATATATATGTATGATTGTGAACAAGATTATTATTATTTATTATTTTCTTTTTATCTTTATTTAGGGTTATTTATTTTTCTTTCTATTTTATTCATTTATATTTATTTTGTATTAATTTATTTTTATTTCTTTATTTAGTGAATATAAGGAATGAATGACTTCTTATAGCATTAATACTCATTGGCCAAGATTGTGGCAGTTTGTATTATTTCTAAATAAATAAAACAATTAAAAAAAAAAAAAAAAAAAAAAAAAAATGCTCTGGTCCTTAGTGCGACGTGCAGCAATATAAACGCTCTGGAGCAGTTCCTAGGCGAAGTTATGGAGCAGCTAAAAATCTGGTACGAAGCAAATGAAATAACCTTAAACACATCAAAAACTGAGTTCCAACTGTTTTCGCTAACCAAAAAGCTGCCTCCTTTAACATTAAAAAAAGACTCAGAATCAGCCACTTACCTAGGGGTCAAAGATGATAACAGGTTAAGCTGGAATCTGCATGCAGAAGAGTTGGCCAAGAAATGCTAACGGAGATTAAACCTGCTTCAAAAAGTACAGGAACAAAGTGGGGAGCAACATAAGAAGTACTCCCTTCGAATTACAAAAATATGTGAGCCATTTTTCGGAATATACCGGAAACTTTAATAACAGCACCGGAATGTGCCAGACAAAAAATCGAGCGGTCCAAAACTCAGCACTTCGAATAATTACAGGTGCTCCAAAGTCCACACCTATTGTAGCTATCCAGCTGCAAGCTAACTTCGGGTCATTGGAGATGCGTAGAGAAGTAAGCTCAATGAGCCTTTATGGACGCCTATATCGTCTCCCTGTTGACTACTGGTCAAATAGAAAGAAGTCCTCTACAAGGTTTAGGACGGAGGTCATATTTTGAAAGTCTTAGAGAAAAAAACGGCTTATTGAGTTCTTTATGTAAACTACTTTCTATAATACCACCCAGGATCCCTCTAAAGACAGCATCTTACCGCCTTGAGTTCATGAAACCCATCTAAGGAGAAGAAGCTATACCTGAGGAATTAAGATCCTTGAAGGCACTTGAAACCATAACTGAGCGCTATCCCAGCCATACCTGGTTCCATGCCGATGCTTCAGGTGATCATGCAAAGTACAATGGAGGAGCGGGCGTGTACTAGCATCTATTTAAAATCTCGAACCCAGTAGGGCGGAAAACGGGTGCTGCGCATCTAGAAATTTACAAAAAATAAGAACCAAAACTCCATCTAGATCGAAGTGGTACTGGGCTTATGACGGAAGCCAAAATGGGGAGGCATAGTTTTAAAAAAAATACTACTAAAACTTAAACTTTTTTTTATATATTTACTATTTTACATAAATACCATTAGTAAATGTGGTTTAAAAAAGCTTTGTGAAGAATCTACCCAGCGGTAGTACTTCAATATTTATTTTATTAGGTAACTCGGAGGATTATATGAATAAATATAGATGAGAGGAGATGTAGTAGTTTAGAACTAAAGGATGTGTATTTATTTATAGCTGTGTCTACAACTTATAGGTTATTAAGGTCTTTGTGGATGAGTTTCTTAGAAGAAAAGTAAGGATTGGATTCGGAAGGAATGTGATGGTTCAGTGGACCGTTTAGCTCAATGCCATGGATTCAAATAATAGTCTGTCGTGAAGAGGAAATTAAAAATAAAATTCAATTATCAAATAGTTGTTGCCATCGCTTGGGTGTTTTCGGAGGTGTAACATGACTAATTAAAGGAATTTTTATCAACTTTCCTCGAAAAACTTTCAATTCTGCTCAGTTAAGAAATTACAAATTGTAAGCTTTTTTTATTTTATTCATTGGAATATCCTTCCTTTTGCGATTAATATCATACAGTTACTCTTACCATAACCGCATATAATATAACAAAAAATATTAATTATTCTCTCGAAAAAGTGCAAGTTAAAACTATACAGGTAATAAATGTGTCATGAAGTGGAGTTGAATCGTGGAGGGCGAGGTAGGGACTGTTTGATGCCGACACGGGCGTACACCACTGCTCTGCGGTTTGACCTAACCTCGGCTAGCACGGCGCTCCTTGCCAATTTGTCTGCTCTTACCAGGTCCACATCCCTGTGACCAATAATATAACAACCCTTACTAACGCATTTACAATCTGTTAAACGCTATA
Source organism: Piezodorus guildinii (assembly GCA_023052935.1). Lineage (NCBI taxonomy): Eukaryota > Metazoa > Arthropoda > Insecta > Hemiptera > Pentatomidae > Piezodorus > Piezodorus guildinii. The sequence goes on along the minus strand of CM041293.1, from coordinate 107,984,595 downwards.
TATCATTGAGGAACGGAAAGAGGTACCTCCATCGGCTGACCTAGTCTAGGACTTCGAGTATTCATTCTAAATGTTCCTCTCCCTATGATAAAACAAATTAACATTATAGTAGTGATATTGTGAATTACTAAAGAAATGCTATATTCCGATCCTCAGACACCTCTTAAAATGCATCCAATGCAGAAAAGGAGATTACAGATGCCTTCCTATATTTTTCTATACTCAACCCCAACTCCCATGGGGCTTAGAAAAATATAAACTAAGAAAAACCTATAGAAATTTAATACATTCACAAAATGTAATGTACAAAAGTCAAAATACTTTAGGAACATACAGTTCATTTTTTATGAATTATTTACCTTAAAATGCCTTCCGGCAAAAGAAAGAAATACTCTTACGTGTTATGTATGTTTAGTTTGAAAAATAGAGGATGAGTAAAAAAAATTAAAAAATTTCTATTTAAAAAAAATAATAAGTTATATAAATATGTGTTAAAAAAATCAAATATTAAAATTTAACAAGGTGTAGATTCTTTAATGTGAAGGTCTTGCACCTGAAGATGGCATTTTAGCCGAAACGTCGTGCATTTACTTTTAATAGAAGAGTGGTGAAGTATAAATCAATCTCCAAATTTTATAAAAATTTAACATTTTTCTTCATATTTTCTTCTAATGGTATTTATCGCATTTTACAACTGAAATACACAACCATCGATTAAATTGTCTTTCTTATTGATAAAGCATTATAGAAACTTATAAAGAAACTATTTTTTTCAGGAAAATCCGGAATCCTCCTAATACAATACTTTCCCCAATACCATAATCCATAAAGGTCTCAATATCTTATTTATTGCTGCTGACTTTCCCGAAATAGATATACCTCTTTTAGCTCTGAACTACCCCAGGCCACAAAAACCAACTTGTTCGTAACCTCAGAGGCTACTGAAAAGACAATGAATGGGCTCGGGATCTACTAAATTAAAGATTACATTGAACAATGAGTAATTCTTCACAAGAGTTTTTCTAGCCTTTAATTATTTATCCTCTCTTTTAATTATTTATTTACTTATTAATAAATAAAAAAAGTATTTTAGTGTTTTAAGAACAGAATAAAAAAATAATTTTAAAAAAATGTAATTTACCATCAATATTTTTACATAGGTCTCCTTACATTCTAGTTAACTGCAATTCTATTCCAACTAAAATTAACGGGAGAAAATAGTGTTAAAAAATATGACTTTTTTAATTTTTATAACTTGTTAAATTTTAAAGATTCAATAATTATTTTATGCTAATCTGTCCATTTTAACAACAGTATAAATGAATTGAATCTTTACAAAATCATACAACGGGTTATATTAGGTTTTTCGCATAATATTTAACGTAGTAAAATCAGATAATAAAATATAATGATTGAAACAAATTTAAAACCATCCGGTTAAAACAGTCGATGTCAAATGTCCTTTGATCGCTCAGTTATAGATAATAGTGTAATAATATCATTGCAATTGTCTATACCTTAATATTCTTAGTACCATAAGTCTGTTAAGCTACCTGTCCTATACACAATATATTGGAATAAACAAAAATCATATACCTGAAAATATTTAATTGATGATCAATCTATAGTTAGTGTAAATATATGTATATATGCAGAGTATCCAGAAATTTAATTATACATTGTTTCGCGGATTGAGCCTGAAGTTATAGTGAATATCAGAAGTAATTAATTGTTCCGATGCTATTGAACTTTGCAAAGTTAAACTTCAAACGGAGGAATTATTCGAAATAGCTTCAGAACACCAGGCACCACAAGGAGAATTTAATTAATTTTTGGAAAAAAAATATGAAAAAGATAGGATTCTGTAATAAATTTCTTTAAAAACGTTTTTTAAATATATATTTTTTTAAAGCATAGTAAAAGGAACTTCTTTTTCTTCCGTAGCCCCCTACTTTCTTATCTGATAGCTATATTGATATAAGATTATCCCTTTTCTGCAAAGATATATTTTAAAGTTTTGTATATTCTGAAGGTTTAAAAGGTTGTTTTGGCCTTGCAAACTAAATTAAAACTAACATTTATTTATTTAATAGTTGTCATCAACGTTGGGGTATTATTCCTGGTCTGGCTTGATTAAATATAGGATTGGTTACTAAATTTCCTAATAAAAAAAATTTTGCTTCCTCTATGTTAAAAAGCTTCTAACTGTTCGACTGCTTATTTACTTCCGAGGTTTTTCATCAAATTTAGAAATTTTTCTTAATAGCCGTTTTGTAACGATTGCATACGCTTTTCCGCTGTGTGCACTTATTGCACCTGTAAGCCATAAAAGGTTGTTACGGTAAAGACGGGCGTAGAATGGTTTGTTATATGATAGCATTTAGACGAAAAGATTAACTTAAGGATCATAGTAAATGGTTAAGTCTAATTATTTTTCGCTATACGGATTTAGTGTTTTAAAATTGTGTTATATTCTGTAATAATTGTGTTATATTTTGTAATGTTAGGGTACTCACTACGTTTGCTATAGCATGCTATTTGTGCTATTGTGCTAAACCCATCAATCTTATACAGGAAATAACTGTAGAAACTCGACGGGTTTAGCAAAATAACACAAATAGCATGCTATAGCAAACGTAGTGAGTACCCCTATTATCTAAATTTTGTATTGTTTCTTACTGTTTACTGTGTTACTGTTTGTTATTGTACTTTTATTGAATTTACGCAGGTGAAGTCCTTTTCCACACACGGGCTTGCCTTAATGGGGTAGTGATTTCTACTTGCACTGTATAATGTCTGTATTTTGATTTAAATAAAGAAGAAATTAAATTTAAAAAAAAAAAGTTAGCTGAAAATGTTCAATGTAGTGATTCCAAGATATACAATTTTTGTTGGTAGTTACATTTCCCATTCATTGAAATTAAACCTTAATGGAAGTAGTTACTATTTTTCTGGAACGAATAAAATATTCCTTTGTTAAGGAATATAAATCAGAAATTCAGATTTATATTTAACCCTCTAAGCGCTTCAACTATCTTTAGACAATCGTTTTGCGATGGCTTGCAGCTATGCTGGCATTTGTGTTGCTGCTCGTGACAGCTGATGCTGTCTTACTTGCTTCAAACGACATTATAAATGTAAATGAAAAACAGTATAGGAGACAGTATCGCTCCTTGTGGAACACCACCTGTAAAATGAACCCGACCGGATAGTTCTTCGACAAATTTCACTGTCAAGTGTCATTACTAAATAAAAACGATTCAATGACCGAATATAGTTGTTACAGGCACCCTATTTGAATCAGCTGTTGGCAAGGATTCTATGTGTCACAGAATTGAATGATATATTAACTGCTATACACTAATATAGTTATTTTGAAATAATAAACCATAGTAATAACAATATGGAGCGTTTTTTTTGTTTTTTTTTACAAAGAGATTAATGCTCCTAGTTGATTGATCAAAGTTATAATTCAGGAGACGGTGTAATGTGAAATTACTTTTTCACCTAGCTAACGGAAGGGACACCAGGAGGGCAGTTTGGAGCAATGAAAAATCTCATTTGACCGAGCGGGATGATGTTTAGAGCCCCGGGCGAGATGAAACCAACTCAACGGTCCTCTCCTTAAATATCACGGTCAACCAATATCCAAAATTCTCCTCATCCTCCAGAGGATTGCTTTTCGGATCCTTAGATCAGTTTATTTATTTTTTGAAAAATAAAACACGGAAATAATCAATATTTATAATAAATAACAACTTACTTGACGATTATTTAAGGGTAAATGTTAGTAAAGGATATTTTTAATGTAATATATAAAAACCTTATGTTACGGTGTTTGTGGTCGTACTCCGGCTAAATGGCTCTACCGATTTTCATCAAAACACATGTATATTTGGCAGGTATGAGAATCGGTTCAAACGTATATTCCATATTGCTAGGTGGTTCTGGTGTCCCTATACAGGAAAAAAAAATTTTTTTACTATGAAAAAACCTATAATCACAAATGTTCACCTTCCTTCCTCCATCCTAACATTTTCTAATCGTGATTTTTGTATTTTTTATGAAGGAAAACAAATTAATTTTACTCTTAAAAATCTGGTTAGGGCAACTATTATAGGTGGAATAATCAGGAGTCAGTCTTTTTCTAAATATTTTTAATTTTGCCGACGTTTCGGCTCATGCTTGTGGGACATCATCAGGGCATTACTGACTGAGCCATGTCCAAGCATAAAACACGATTTAAGAACTCTTAAAAAAATTCCACAGCCAATTTAATAAACCTTTTATTAAGTTTCGTTGGAAACATATAATTTATATTAAATAATATAAATATTAAATATTTTTTTTTATGTATGACAATCAGTAATAACTTTAAACCCAATTCTTTCACTTTACACTACCTTTTTTTTTAATTCTTAACTTTCCAACGGTATATTATACATCTTTTTCACTGCTCTTATATTCAAAAAAACAAAAATTACATTAAAAACTTTTTTTTTGGCTCATTCCTTCTTTAGTCGGTTATGAAGTTCTTTCAACTTTTATATTAAGTCGTTCTTATTCAATTCCTAATAAGATGAAAAGGATATATTTTTTTTTTTTTTTAATCAGCATTCAAACCCTTTCAAATATATTCCAGTTACAATAAAACTGAAATGATGCCAAAGTCAATCAAAGTTTACATCGAAATTGTAAGTTTGACAAAAATAATTTATAAATTGAGAATAAGCATGTTTTTTTTTTTTTTTTTTTTTTTTATCAGTGATCATCGTCTACAGCCCCTCCATTCTTCTTTTTTCTCCAAGTCCCAAGCTAACACACTTAAAATACATTTGAAACAAAAATATTTTATATGGCAGAACTAACTTTTCCAGACATTTCCTTACGAAGTACTAAGTTTTTTTGAAGATACTGAAGAAGTTATCTTTACCGCTCATTTCAGCAACTTATGACACCGCATATCCTTTTCTGATTATGATTTCCCGAAGTCATGTAGAAAGGAATTTTAATTAAAGTCACATTTCCTTGACCGACTAGACTTTTCACCTTCATTAAAACATTTTCCCTTTGGCGTAATAATTAAAAAGTTAGAATGCTAGTTCTTTGAAACCCTTGCCCCGACCCAGTGGCCCAACACAAGAGCCTCGTTAACCATAGCTGTATCTCCCGGAAACCTTTTTAGAAAGTCCCCACTTGAAATGTCTCTGTCTACATTATGTAAACAGTGATTAAATTTGCTTTCAAGGGATCCAAGAAATGGTTTCTGTAGAAAACAACAAGTCGCGAGCTCCTCGTTTGAAATGCTTTTGAATTGTTCTTTGTTTTGTTTCTAGTTTTTACTTTACTGCAATCAAGGTTTCGCTTTCATGCTGTAAATAAATGTTTTCAGTTTTTTTATTTTATCTTTTATTTATTAGTTTTATTATTAATGTTTAGCTTATATTAATCGCCAATAATATATAAATCTAGTTTATGGTGGTATGTAAATTTAGAGTATCCTTCGCAGAATTTAATGTATAATGGGCAATTAATAAAAAAAAAAATAAATAAAAACAAGAAGAGGCAGTAATTTTCAAAAATTTTAAAGTGGTCCTCCCTCCCAAAGCAAAAGTACCACTAAAACATAATGAAGAATAAAAAAATGTTTAGGTCGGCTTAATATAAAATTGGTAAAATTAATTTTGAATTTTACTTAAATTTTAATGGTAAGTGAAACAACCTAATAAAACGATATAATATTTTGTTCCTTTATACATATATTTTTTTAATAAATTCTAAAACATTTTATTGAACCTTTTAATATTTAAAAATAGCTATAATTGCTCAGTGATTGTTTTTATTATTATCTCAAAAAAAAAAAAAAATACTTTGGAGCTATATTTTAATTATTGTTTTAACATAAAATTCTGTTCAGTTTACAATACCAGTAGATACTCGCTACAGTTGATTACGCTAATTAATACTCGTAATAATACTCGGATAAGAGAGTGAAAGTATTGTTTTTGTCACTAGAATTAAATGAGATATATATATATATATATATATATATATATATATATATATATATATATATATATATATATATATATATATAAATGAAAATATGGATCGTAGAAGCATATTCTTGGAGCGTTGTGGAAGCTACAGAAAATGCATTGCGTACTGATTTCATAACCAGATATACTATATCAGATATACTACTAGAAGCCGGGTGGCGGTCGATGGATGAAACAATTAGGTCGTTTCAAGCATTTATTTTCTGCCTACGTTTCGACACCCATTGTGGGTCAACATTAGGGCTAAAGAGATACAAAAGAGATTCATTTACAAAAAGATTAAATATGCTATTTTAAAAAATATTGAGCTAAAGGATGTCAATATATTTTTTTTTTTAAATATTTTTATTGAGATTTACAACTGTATTTTGTAATACAACAAGTAAATATGTTGGAATTTATAAAATACATGAAAAAAAAATGAAGAGAAAATGCCTATTGGCATCACTCCACTAGGTAACTAAACTAGAAGGTCTCGAGGCCATCTTCTTTTCAGACGCCTCGGAGAATTGTAGGAATTAAGGAGGAAGATAGGATTGAAACTAGGGGATTAGAGTGGGAGTGGAGTTTGTCATGGAAGGATTGATACCTGGTTCGGGCCAAATCAGCAACATATGGCATGTTAAGGTCTTTATGGATGAGTTTATTTGTGACAAAGTAAGGAGCATTGAGGATTTTTCGAAGGATTTTGGATTGTAAGGATTGACTACGGGAAGAATTTGATGATTTTGTAGAGCCCCAAAGCTCTACTCCGTAAGTCCAGATAGGCCTTATGATGGTGATAAAGATGAGCCTTTTATAGATAAGTGGAAGGTTGGAGCGTCTGTCCAGTAAGTGTTGTAGTAAGCTAAATATCAAACATAAAATATTAATATTAAAACATAAAAAGGAACTAAATGTGTACAGATTAATGGTTTTTTTCCTTAACAATTTAGTTAAAACATTTTCCTAGTACCATTATGATATTATTACTTATATATGTTTAACCTGATTACTTCTTTTTATATTAGTATTACAATTTTACTCATTGTTGTCAGACCCCGTCTAAAATTCGTTACGTATTTCCCATTCTATCTACCTTTCGTACTTACTTTCTTATCTACCTACCTACATCCCATTCTACTAAGTTGTACCTAGTTTCCAGTCGCCTACAATACGGTACGTATTTCTATATTTCAATGTTACTTATTTCATTTAATTTTGTGTACCTTTTTACATTATCTTTTGTCATTATCTGTATTATTATACCTTAGTCATTGTAATTTAATTAATCGATTTCTGTACACCTCTAGTTCCTTTTTATGTTTTAATCTAAATTTATAAATTTTTATTTGACATCCTTTAGCTGAATATTTTTTAAAATAGTATATTTATTCTGATTTTAAATGAATTTCTTTTCCTTTTTTTTAAGCTAGAATATTTTTCCTCTATCGACTATAAAAACCATACCATAAACATTGACCACAAAAATAACATCTTTGTAGTCTTTCTGAAGTAAAATTTTCGTTGTTATGGAATCATTGATATGTATGCAAACTAGTCTTTGTCCTTAAAAATACATAAATATAACTATTTCTCTTCTTTTCTTGGCAAGTCCAACGATAGCAAGGTTATCTCATGCCCCACGATAAAATAGAATAAAGGTAGATATTTTCACCATAATTTCTTTTGAATTATTCTCTCTCGACGTTCTCTATCTGAGAAATGTCATTTATATCCGGAGCAGAACTTGAAGTCTTTTTCTTGGCTAAGGCTCTTGAAAGCTGTGGAGAGGAGCTTCGGTCCCCTTTGATGTGTTTTGTATATTTTTCTGTCTAAATCAGCTTCAAGCCTCCTCTCCGTCCCAGAGATTACGCCCTCGACGATTTTCATCTGTTTCCTTATTCTTTATAAGATTTCATCTCTGTAGGCTATTTTTGTCTTCTGAAAGTTATGCTTTTATTGACTTTTGGGAAAAAAACTGTAATGTATATAGTTTATAGAAGCGTTTTATTTTACTTCATTGGCATATTGTTTATAATTAAATAAATGAATTCTTTATTATCCTGGACACGCCTCTTTAGATAAAAAATACAAAATTTACAAAATGTGCTTTGGAGTCTTAGAGTAAGTTAAATACATGTAAAAAAAATTAATAATGACTTATATAAAATTAGACATATTCGAATAAGAAAAAACAAAAACAACGACAAAAAAAAGGATAATATAAAAAATAAATTATATTTAAATTCTATTGAGCCTGAATACCCATTAAATGATTAAATATGCGGAATTTAAAGGTTGAAAGAGAGTTGGAGTGATGGATGGAAGGAGGGATAGAATTCCATAGGATTGAGGATCGAATGAGAAAGGATCTGTCGAACTGTGCAGTTCGGTGGGGCGTACTATTAAAATCCGAAGGCTTGGAGCGTGTACAACGAGGATGGACAGAGGATTTGAATTGAAGGAGGTCAAAAATGTATGATGGACAGCGGGATTGGATAACTTGGTAAAGGAATGACGCAAGGAAATATTTGCGTCGATTGGAAGGGTAAAGCCGCTTCAACTCGCCATAAAATTGGGAAACGGAGGTGTACCTGGGACCCCGAAGATAAATCGGACAAAGCAATTAATTAAGCGTTTTATTTTAAACTCGAGATCCCTCGAAACACCATCGTTAACGGTACATCAATAGCCAAAGTTGGGAAATATTAGAGAGGTATTTATACATACATTTATTAGACTTTTATTTTACTTTCAATTGCCTATATATGAGATATATTGTAAGGGAAAGTATTGAGATCGTGAAAATTTTCGAATCTAATTTTTCAATGGAAATACACCCCTGAATCTAAATTGCCAAGTCCCACAACTGAAATTTCATATTTTAAGAGATTCTATGCCTGAGATGTTACGGGAATTTTCGTCAAGATCAGTTCACCAGAAGAGCCGCTTTATACCATGCATTTTACCCTTTTTAGGATTTTCTCAAAAACGGCTCTAACGATTTTGATTAAACTCTATATGTCGCTGTGAAATTAGATGGGCTTTAATATATAATATCATGTAAGATTAATTCTGATTGAAATAGTCTGACAGGGCTTAAATGCTGATAGCTTGAATTTTCTTCCTCTAAACTATCTTCAATTTTGTAATCAAAAAAATTACCATTTCATGATGTTATTATTAACTAAAAAACGGCTACATATACAAGTTGAACGAATTTTTAATTAACTTAAGAAAAAAGTGCCAAAGATTTTTTAAAGCCCAATTTTTTTGTTTTTAAGATAAGAACTATAATATATATGTAAAATATACCGCTGGAAAGCTAACAATTTTAGAAAAAATAATACATTCTACACAAAGTTGTAAAATTGAATGGAGAGTAATGAAAAAGCGGATAAAAATAACTGTTTGTTTTTAGATAATAATATATAGATTATTTAATAAATCAAATGTTTCTACCGAAAATCAATTTAATTAAATCTTAAACTTATTTCATATCTTACGGTATTTAAAATTTTTGAATTGATTTTAACAACGAGAGTAAGTGAAAGTCTGTGTTGCGCGCACCAGATTTTTGAATTAGAAGGTCGATACAACTACTGATTAACCGTTATAAATGACGCAGTTCATTAAGCTAATTTAGCGGTTAATCTATTATACTTTACTAAAGTCTGAATATTCCCTCGCAAAATTATGTAAAGAGATCCTTTATAAAAAAATCAATAAATAAAAATATATCCGACTAAATGTTTCATAAAAAAAGTGATAATTAATTAATAAGAATCTTTTACTCTATAAATTGAAAAAAAAAACAACAGATTCTTATTTTAAAACTGGATAGACATTCGGGCAAAGACTCAGTCGGGCAAGAAAAGAGAAGGGGTATAGACTTGAATGTTAAAAAACTTAACTTAAAAAAAAAAAAAAAAAAAAAACACTTCGTAGAACTTTTAGCGCTTTAAATAGCAGTCTACTGGCCCTTTAATAGTATATATATATATATATATATATATATATATATATATATATATATATATATATATATATATATATATATATATATATATATATATATATTGTTTTTTCATCTTCAAAAATAATTGATTCATGTGCGTATTTGTATGTAAATTTAATTTTTTTTATATTATTAATAAGCAGTGTCCTGATTCGAAAACTCATTAAATTTTTTTCTCTATCTTCAAAAATAACTAAGTTATTTAATTAAAACTTTTTTTTTTTTTTATCGCCACCATTTTGGATGCCCTGTTACTTTTGGCCCTGATAATTATTATAAGTCGATGTTTGAATTCTTCATATATCTGAACGTTCAATCCTGAATTCTTAGGGAGGGGGGTATTAATTTATTTATCTTGGTTTATTACGAAAATTAATGCTTTGATTGCTATTAAAATTGTTTGTGTACTGATTCTTTAAAATACTTTTCCTCTAATTCGTTATACGCTCAACTTCATTACCATTTATTTGTTTACGTTTTCCTTTTGCTAGCATTTTTTTTAAACTTAATAATAATATTAATATTTATTATTGACAAATATTTTAAAAATAATTGCATAACAATAGTTTATATCGCGCTTGCCTTGGATTCTCTTAATTTCTTTTTACCTAAGTTATTTGTGTTTAATTCTGTAATTAATTATGCAGCTCTGCTTCCTGTTGTGCCGATAAATGAGCCGAGAACCAATTATCTTTGTTAAAGACTTTTTTTTTCTCTTTAATCCCTGGTTGTCTAGAAAGACTGAATAATTAATGATTATAAGTCCTTTGTAATAGAGAAAAAAAAAAAACGATCTTCTACGATTATTAAATAATGCCTGTTGTATTGGTCTGATGAATCCATCATCTTATTCTCCAAGTAATAATTCATTTTCTTTTTACAATCTCTGCGAAAAATCAATTCTATTAATTAGCATTTAATTTAATTTTACATTATTAGCGTAAAATTTTTTATCTTAAAATTTTATAATATTAAAGTATTATACAAGAGTATGTTTAAATAATCGTTTCTGCATTCGGCTCGATTTAAAAATGAATAACAGTAATAAATAAAAAGAACGGAAATGTATAAATTATTGATTTGTCCTGAAAATAATCCAGGATCGTGGTATAAAAAGAAATTGGAAAAGATTTAGAACTGTTTTATCAAAATAGTCCCAAACACTGTCAATTCATTTTCGCTAACACTGTTCCATTTTCGCATAGAAATTCCCAGCTTCAGAAATGATAAACCCAAAAAAACGCCTTTTCTAAGGCCCTTTATCCAAATAAACATATTAAGTCTAATTAAAATGATTAATAAATTCAATTTTTTGTTACCTAAGTAGAGATCATAGTGTCTATAAAAATGATAATCTGTAGACAAGAGGTCCGGAGAGTAGGCCGGGTGTGGCAGAGTGTCATTCCGAGTTCCAACGGTTCTTGTGAAAAAAAAAAAAACGGGGCAACTGAAATCTACTAAAGATGGCTTAATTTCTGATGCATGGCAAGAAAGTGTTGCAAACAACGCTGTTTTGTTTGTATGTCGTTTAATGGATATGGAACACAACATTCAAGCTTTTTTATCTTTTCAGTCGTCTTGAAGTGTTCATCATCCAGTTCTCCTGCAAGTTCTCGTGCAGTTGTTGGTTTTTTTTTTCTCTAAAGCCCGTAGAAAATCGTCATCAAAAAAGGAAGTTCATTCAAGACCTTCTTAGTCTTCTGACCAGGTCTTAACTTTTTAAATAAAATTATATGAAAATCTCGCGTTGCCATCTTAGTAAAGACTTTTTAGTTTTACTTCTAAGCAGCTGAATACTACAGAGATAAACAAGCATTTTATTGACATTCATACAAATATATAGTCCAGTAAACGTAAACAATTTGTTATATAGAGGGTATTTTAAAGAACATTCATATTTCTGTATTAGCTTCTGGACAACCAAATATGTCTGTGCATTTATTTACTATCTACTTCATGATTAAAAAATAATCAGTCAACAATTTTTCTATTTCATATATATATATATATATATATATATATATATATATATAGTTATTATTATTACAGGCGTTACAGGCCTTCTGTCAGACCACACGCAAAAACTCTTCGTTCACGCGAATGACTCCTTGTTCTTCCAGTACCCCTTCATTCGTTCACTGAAGGCTCTCTTCCTTTCTTCAGTCCACTTTGTCCTTTGGAATTAAGCTGCTGTTTTCTCTGACATCACTTCCCACTTGTACACTTTGTGCCTATAGACGCCTTTGTCCATTACGTCTGCTAAATCGATCTGAGCTCTACCCAGGTCAATTTTGACTTGAGTCATCCAGGGTGTAGTAGTATCGAGTCCCAATCTGAAGATTTAGTTGTTGAGTCTAGTCTCTGGGAGTCTGCTGATGTGTCCATAAAGCTTTAGTCGCATCTTTTTAATGTCCGCCGCGATTTTAGAGAACTCTATGGTGTCCCTGGAGTAAAGCGGGGGGAGTGAAATATTCTTGTTTATACCTCCGAAATACCTTTAATTTTTTTTTTTTTTTTTTTTTTTTGTGTATTGTTCTTTTCCTTTCTATATATACTTTTTATTATTGTATTTTTTTCTTGGTCTTCTAGTGGTGTAATTTTCTCTTTTATGTTATATGTTGTTTTTTATTTAATTAGTTCAGCTATTTTTAAGTAATATCAATTTTTCTTCCTCTGTGTGTGTGTGTGTGTGTCTTGTGTCATGTATGAGATGTTTTGTATGTTTTCATTTTTATTTGTTGTTTTTTTCACTACTTCTCCCCTTATCGTCTAATCACTAATTAATGTTTTAATCAGAACTTTGTATTTTCCTATTTTTTAAACTTTTTTTTTATTGTAAGAGAGCAACTTATATTTATTTATCGAAGGATTTATAATGCTGAATGACAGAGTTAGCTTTAGGAGACAACAAGATAGATATGACACTCGAGTGAACCGAGCGTCCTTCCACTTCCTAGGCCAACAAGAGGATGAGGTCAAATCGATCCACTGCTGGCACGGCTCCCGCTATCAGGGCACAATGATAAGGCTCCTCTACCTTATCACGTCTAGCTCTATTATGTCTTCTTCTTATCGCATTAGTCCTCGGAAGAAAAATTTAAAAAATGAAACCAAAACCATCACAGAAAAAAAAGCAATAATCAGGAAAATTATTTTATCGCATTAGGCTTTAGTTTGAAGATCTTTCTTTTTAAGATAAAAAATAGTGAGCTTAAAACTCTACTCACTTCCTTACTCACAGAAAAAAAGCAATCTCAATTGATTAGTGTTGACAGTTCCAAATATCTTTTCTTATGTAAATTTTTTGTTTAGAAAATAATCTTAATTTTATTCTATCAAATTATCTATTCTCCAATATGATATTCGGAGCATCCCACCGGTCAAAAATAAAAAGCACTATTATTGAATCTTATTTTTTTCCTATCCTTAACTGATGAAATTCTTAAATTTTCTTTCATTTTTATCTAATATCCTTGTAATTTAGGTCATTGTAAGACGTTTCTCGATGCATTTTGTAGTGTAAGGTCATTGTAGGCTGACGGGTCTTACATACCCGGAGGAGAGGCTGTAGAATCCCCATCTAATTGCATCGTTATAAAAGTTCCGGCGGGACTGGGATTCGAACTCACAACCTTTTGTCCAACAACCTCCATGAAAAAGTAGTACTTATTTTAATTGTGTGCTGACGTTTCGTCCTACATTGTTGGCCTTTATCGGAGTGACTGATACGGTGTCTGAAGTGAATGACTTCTTCCCACTATGTTCCTCATCTAATACCCTTGTACTGTTACCTCTATAAATTGTTAGGAATCGTGATGTAGTTAATTGAAATTCTTTAAATAAATCATGAAATGATATAATGATATCAGTAATGGGCCTCACCTCTGGCTGTGATGAGTCCTTAGAGCTACAGCTTATATATATCATGATCTATGCATTAGTTAATTTGATGCAAAAGCATTCTGCCAGCGTTTTTTGGGTTCTATCCTAGAAAAAAGTAGATTTTCAACCATTTTTCTTCAACCATTACCTCAAAAAATTTCTATTCTTTCCAATAGATATTTAGTAGAACTTCAATTTTATTCAGATTCATAATAAATCATTTCTTTAAAAATATTCCAGAGGTTTATTATAATAATTTAGAAACTAACAAGCAAAATTGAGCAAAAATGTGTAAATTTTGTTAGATCAACTGTTGACCAACTTTAAGTATATCAACCTCTATGGCTCACCTAGCCTTTTAAAAGTGGTTACTCGAGAAAGACCAGCCATGTTAAGCGTGTTCTCAGCCAAATTACCTGTTGGCATACCCTTTGGATTAGAAATAATAATAACGTCCAGCGGCCTTTAGACTTCTCAGGATTAATTCTAATCGAAGATTAAGCGAGGTTTGAAAGAGGTTGGTAAGATTTGGTTCTCATAACTATTACGCTCAATTTAAATTAATTGGCAAAAAAAGGCCATAAAATATTATAAAATATATATATATATATATATATATATATATATATATATATATATATATATATATATAAAGATATAGTAGATTTATAAAGATATATATATATATATACATATACATATAATATATATATATATATATATATATATATATATATATATATATATATATATATATATATATATATATTATAAAGATATAGTAGAAAAAGAGAAGTCATTGGTCATAGAAGCGAGTGCAATCTGAACAAGTTCATTTTATCCTGTAAGAAAAATAACAATAGAGCAGAAGAGTAAAAGGTCGCACTACGCCGCACGATGAGGAAGAAAATACCCAAGCATACGTAAATACGTATCTAAATTCAATGGTAATATTTCTCGTCGTGTTAAAATTAACTATACCAATATTTCATGTCATGGTTTTAGTCTATTGATTTTACCATACAGTCCACAAATCGTCACCACTTGGTCAAAGCCGGATCATTTTTCATAATTATGGTTAGATCTAGATGAAGATATTCGTAGCTAAGTAGAGAATTTTATGAAGTATTTTGGATTTTAATTTTTAGTGAAGCCATATAGAGTAGAGCTGTTGAGTATAGGGGCAATTGAAATATCTCGCAAACTATTCTCCGTACGCATAGAAGAGTCGTGGAAGGGATAATCACCACACGATCGTTAGTGGCGGCTAGTGAAGCGCTCGTGCGTTTTGTTTATTTTGTAACCGAAAAGTAAAAACGTCGTTCATCACAAGTTTTCGTCTGCATTAGTCAATTTTTATCTGTTTTTAATCAGGTATGTAAAGTTGTACTGGGTATAATTCTTATGATTTTTTTTTTAACCTCGCTTTTGTTTTAAAATTCCGGACTGGGGTCAGTTAAGCTATAGTTGCTCAACTTACCTCACGACTCAAACAACTTAAGTAATGAATATTTTATTTTTGTTAGGATGCGGACTTACAGGAGGAAGACTACAAGATGTTCTTAATTGCAACAGTGACAATGATCATTAAGTTCCAATGATCTAATAAATATTTGTTTAAGATAGAAACTATATGAGTAATAATATCAGCATTTAAGTCTGATTTTAAATACCAAGACTGAATCTAATGTTGAAGTTAATCTTAAGATGCGTTAATATTTTATTGATTCTAGTTTTGGTTGATTATTCAAAGAAAATAAATTTAAATTTTGTCGTTCTGCCCCTAATAGACGATAAATGAAGAGCGGATTGTTAGACACATATTTTCCTTTATCTTTAGTCGAAATTGAACCCTTGGTTTGACATTCTTAGTGCTCAACTTACCTCACCTATTGGGAACATTGACCATCTTGTCTTCCTGGATTTAAATAGCTGTAGCTCTTCAATCCGACTTCTTTTAAAAATATTACTATGGACACTTTTGCTATGGGATATATTACGAATAAATCATTCCGCTTAAAAACTCATTGAGACTTACCATTGAGGAGCTATATCCGTTCAAGTGAAAAATTGCTCAACTAACCCCGCCTTACCTTACCTGTAATCCTTTGAGTCCAAACTTTTATAGTCTTGTAAATGTTCTTTTTGTAGTTTATTAAAAGATTAGTATGTTTGTGTAGTAAGTGTTGAAAAAGCCGATGAAGATAGTATTTCTTATTATATTCTCTTTTCATTCCATAAGAATGAAGTGCTAACATAAAATGGTATTAACATCATGAGAAAATATGACCAAACAGATCGGTTAAAGAATAAAGCATAAAATAAGAAGTAATAAAGGTTAAGAAGGCGAAATTCCGGTCTCTTGGTCTAGACTCAATTGTGTTAAAGTCCTAAGGCGAGGGAGGTGACTGCAGCAGAGCGGAACATCATCCGCACTTAAGGTGTCGGCGAGTCTATTCCTCTCCCTTGGAGGGTTGAGACCTAGCCAGACCTCGGCTCTCTATTGGCCCTTTTGTACAAAGCGAGCCAACCTTTATTGAGTTATCTCGTTTCCGAATAGCTATTGGCTTAGCTCTCTCTTTGATCTGGATATTGTCGAGTTTTGGCAAATTGCCAATCGAAATTCGATCACGTCCATTCAGTCGAATAACGAAATTTGTTCAAGTTCCACGAAAGGCATTGGAAACCACTTAGCGATTGTGATTGTTATGAATTTTCAAAATTGAATTGATATTTCCTGATTAAAGGTTCTCTGACAGCCTCACTGATAACTTTCAAAAGTAAAGTAAACTATACATGTATTTACCTTATGCTATCTATGATCGCGGAGTAGATTTAAAGATACATTGACTTCAAGATGCTTGGAAATTATATTTTTCGAAAACAGGAAGTTTTGTTAATGGTCCATCTCCTAGTATCTGTTTTAATTATCAATATTCCAGAACTCTAGAAATCTTGGAGAAGTATTTGAAATCAGTTAAAAAATCACTATAATAATGAGAAAGAGAGAAACAGTTCTTTATTAAGTAATATTACAATCGGTCCAATTAGGACATTATTAATAGTGATAAAGTACAACATTCACACGATATAAACAAAACAATAAATTTATATAATAATAATACAATATACATATATACAAAACAAAATCAATAAAAATATTATACAAAAAAACAAACAAATAAAAATATTATACAAAAAAAAAATCAATAACAATATTATACAAAACAACTATAATAATAGTAATAATCTGTTTTTTATCTAGAAACAATTCTTTATTGAGTAATATTACAATCTGTCCAATTTAGGACATTTTTAATAGTGATAAAGTACAACATTCATACTACATTCACGATGTATACGATATATACAAAACAATAAATTTATATAATAATAATACAATATACATATATACAAAACAAAATCAATAAAATATATAAACAAAAGTCACTCATACCTATATAATAGTAATAATAGTAATAATTTATTTATTCTGGAACAAGTCCATATAGAATATACAATATACAATAATGGGAGATTTACTGTCTTAGAGTAAGATTTAAAAAAATAACAAATATACAGTGAATAATAATAAGTAAAAAAGAAAACAATAAGAAAAATGACTAAAATGAAAATTTTATAATCCAGTATAAATCTTCAAAAACTAATGGCTATGAAAATATTTGTAAAAAAATATAATGATGTTTAAAGAATACAATAAATAAAAAATTATCATGTTCCAATACACAACTTAAACTAAAAAAATAAATAAAATTCTTACTTATGCTATGATTATACTAATTTAAAACATGGTTTAAACTAAGGGATTATAATTGGAAACCTTCCCAAAGGAGTATGTATTATCCAATTTATTGAGAAACATTAAATAATAAAATAAATGGTTTACTTGGAGACAGATTATACATAATTAGATCAAGGGACTATATAAATTACTTCACTAAAAGAAGATGATTAAATGCTGTCGGCGGCTTCCGGATATGTCTCCTCTTGAAGGTCTCCTCTGTAACTCCCAGTAGGTGGCTATCCCTGCTCTAGGAACGGAGGGGTGTATTTTTTGCACCGCCATTCTAAGAAACTTCCTGGTTCTAGCCCGAAAACTGTTCTACCTGTCTTTTATACTTTTCAATATTTAATGATGTGATACATAACACTTAGTTAAAAAAATAAATTAAAAAAAATTAAGAAAAACTTCTCTCGGCGGAACCTACCCGCTAGGGAGCGCGTCCCCTGGTTGGCGGATGGGGGATCCCTCTTAGGAGGGGTGGTCTGAATATACAGAATAAAGACCCGTGGACCAATAGGTACCCAGTGCTGGGGGGTATAGCCTGGCCACCCTTCTTCCCGAGGGGATCTAAATATTCGGGAAGCCAGTAGTCCCGAGGTAACGGGGCCTCCTGAGCTGGGCCAATCACCCGCTTGGGGGTATAACTGATCCAAAGAAACTTAGTAAATAGCCTCGGAACTGGACAGTCACTCACCGGCAAAGAAGTCGAAATTATAGAGGAAATGGCGACATACAGGCTGGATATTCTTGGTCTGAGTGAGGTAAAGAGGAAGGGCTCTGGCGAGTACAGGATGGACCGAGGGCACACTTTGGTTTACTCAGGGGTTCCACCGGGAAACAGAGCTGTAGAAGGTGTGGGCATCATAATGAAAGATGAGCTTTTCAAGAAGGTTGTCGAATGGGAGCCAGTTAGCCCTCGCATTATTGTGGCAAATATAAACCTGCGTATTGGAGACTGGGCTCTTATCCAAGTTTATGGACCTACAAATGACTCTGATATCCTTGAGAAAGAGCAGTTCTACAGCGATTTGGAGCGAGCTACTGTTAAAGCAAGGGATAACAACAGAAGCATATTAATAATGGGAGATCTAAATGCGAGAACGGGCAATGAACACATTAGGGCTCATGGAGTGATGGGCCTGCATGGTGGAGAAAGCATTAAGAATGAAAGTGGCCAGCGCTTTATAGATTTCTGCATTGAGAATGATCTACTGTTGGGAAACTCCTTCTTTCCCCATTAGAGGGTACATAAAATTACCTTTTCTGCTGCCGAGAGAGGTGCCAATAGTGTCATAGACTACTTTATCTATAGTCGTGACATCAGGAGGTACTTCACGGATGTGAAGGTGATTAGAGGTGCTGAAATAGGAAGTGACCATATGCTTTTAGTGGCTGAGACCCGGATACTGAGGGAACGCAAGGTGAAGCCAAAATCATATGAAAGGACTGAAGTGAAGAAGCTGCAGGACCCTCAGAAAGGAGATAAAATACAGGGAAGAATTAAGGAAAAGGCTTCAAGAATTAAACGCGGATGCTACCCTAGATAACTTGTGGTGTTACATAAAGAATAGTATATTGCAGTCAGCATCTCTAGTGTGCGGAGTAAAGCGAATATCCACAAAGGGCAAGCGAACTTCTTGGTGGACTGAAGAACTTAGGGCACAGGTCAAAGAAAAGAAGATTGCATGGAAGAAATACTGCAAAAACAAGACTCCGGAAAAATGGCAAGTATATGTAGAGGTGCGTAACAGAACGAAGGAAGAAGTGAGAAGAGCTAAGCAGAGGTCTTGGGAGGAATTCGGGGAAAAGCTAAACCAAGACCATGGAGACAACATTAAGCAGTTCTGGAAAAAGAATAAAGCTTTAAGAGGCCGAAAAAGTAAAGAAATAAGAAATATAAAGAATGAGCAAGGGAGGGTGGTCACGGAGGAGAAGGCTATTCTGAACGTCTGGTGCAAACATTACGAGAAGCAATTTTGCGTAGATGATACCTATCCAGTGAACCAGCAAGGACCGTGGAATGAGGTTGATTTTAATGAGGTGATAGAGGAGGATGAAATTGAAATGGCTATATCGAGAATGAAGACAGGAAAAGCACCGGATCGAGACAACATAGTGGCAGAATACATCAAGGCGGGAGGCCCAGAGTTAGTCAGAGCCCTACAAGTTCTTTTCCAAAAAGCTTGGGATGAGAAGAAGATCCCAACAGACTGGAAATACAACGTTATAATTCCGATACACAAGGAAGGGTCCCAGGCAGAATGCTCGAATTATCGCCCTATATGCCTCTCACCAACAATCTACAAACTTTATACGTCTATTCTGGAGGGAAGGGTAAGACCTCTTGTGGAGCACCAAATTGGAGAAGAACAAGCCGGGTTCAGACCAGGACGGCAAACCCAGGGCCACATTTTCTCTTTGCGAAATGTTCTCCAGAAATCTTGGGACAGAGACAAAAGTATGTATCTCGCCTTCCTTGACCTCAAAGCAGCGTTTGACTCCGTTCCAAGACAAGAAATATGGGAGGCTCTCAGAGTAAAGAATGTCCCAAGAAACTTGGTGGAAGCCATTAAGTCCATTTATCAAAAACCAAAAGGAGTAGTAAGGCTAAACGGACAGGAGTCTGATGTCTTCAGCATAGCAAGGGGGGTCAAACAAGGGGACAGTTTAAGCCCTTTGCTATTCTTACTCTACATGGATGGAGTGGCCACCATATGCAAACGAAGAACGGAGAGGACCTTCCTGGGTCGTAGAAACCTTCGCCCAGTGGTGATTCAACTTCTCCTCTATGCGGATGACATTGTTCTTGTGGCAGACACGGTTGATAAATTGCAGCAAGCGGTGACTGAATGGCAAGAAGAGCTCAGCCGAAAAGGGATGAAAATAAATACCAGTAAAAGCAAGATACTACAAGTAGGAAGGCAAGAGGAAGATTTCCATATATACTGCAACGGAGAGGAAATGGAAGTGGTTTCGGAATACACTTACCTCGGCACAGTAATAGAAAGATCTGGGAAAGTAGACTCAGAGATATCAAACAGAATTAGGAAGGCAAATGCAGTCTACTATCAGATCTGCAACACTGTAATAGGGAAAAGAGAGGTGAGCAGAAGTGTTAAGCTCCATATCTTTAAATCAGTATATTTGCCCATACTCTTGTATGGAGCTGAAAGCTGGATATTGACGGACCGGCAGGAGAGCAGAGTCACAGCTGCTGAAATAAAGTTTCTGCGAAGAACAGCAGGAAAGACAAGAAGAGATCGTGCCAGGAATGAACGGATACGCCAGGAACTGGAGGTTGCGCCATTAAAAGAAACTCTGCAAACCCGTCAGTTGAAGTGGTTCGGCCACGTAATTAGAATGGAGGAACACAGAGACCCCCTGAAAACCATGGATTACGTTCCAGATGGGAGAAGGCCTCGGGGTCAACCAAGGATGTCCTACCTGGAGTACGTCGACAAACTTTGCAGAGGAAGAGGAAAGGATCTTCGCCAGGCCAGGAACCTCGCTGGGGATAGAGAGGATTGGATCCGGTGGTTAAACGCTTCCCTACGCTGACACGGCACTATAGGGAGAAGCCAAAGAAGAAGAGAAGAAGAAAAACTTCTTTGGCCCGGACCAGGTATCAATCCTTTCATGACAAACTCCATTCTCACTCTAACCCACTAGTTTCAATCCTTTCTTCCTCTTCAATTCCGGATAATCCTCCGAGGCGCCTGAAAAGGAAATGGCCACGGGACCTTCTAGTTTAAAATATTTTTAGAGTGCTGCCACTGGGTAGTGTCTCTACATGTTTTTCATGACAGTTTTGTATATTACCATCACATTTACTATATGTATTTTTATTTAATTCAGTTGTAAATATCAATAAATATGTTTAAAAAAAGAAAAACTTCAGTAACTTTTTCTATTTATATATTTTTATGGAAACTGGATCAGTCAGGATTGTTTGGAAATTGAGTGGACAGGAGGTAATGGAATAGACGAGATTGGAAAGTCGGAAGGGTAGTAGAACTACGGATATCAGAAGGAATAGAGTCCCATATGGAAGAGGATCGGATCATGAAAGATCTGTCGAAAGCTGCGGGGCGTAATATACAAAACAGAAAGCCGCACCCATGTGTTGCGGGAATGGATTGAGGATTTGGATAATAAGAGATCAGAGATGTATGATAGACGGCGGTATCGGATAACTTGATAGAGGAAGGAAGCCAGGAAGTATTTGCGACGGTAGGAAGGATGAAGCAACTTTAACTATCCTTTGAATCGATGGGATAAAGTTATAAAGATAAACGATCATATGATTTCCTTGAAATTAAAAACTATCCATCAATCTCGTTTTGGAAACCGAGTATCAAATAAACATGACGATTCCGGAGAAACACCCTTCACTGAGGATGAAGCAAAATCTGACTATCAAGAAATAAATATCCTGGAGAATGAAAAGGAAGAAAATAAAAACGAAGAAGGTACAAACCCAAAAATGGAAGATAAACTCCATTCTCAAATGACTCCGGCTGCTCAAAATGAAGAACCAATGAAAAAAAATGAAGAAGTTAATAACTCGAAAATTATAGATAAACTCCACTCTCAAATGACTCCCGCTGCTCAGAATGAAGAACCAATGAAAAAAAATGAAGAAGTTAATAACTCGAAAATTATAGATAAACTCCACTCTCAAATGACTCCCGCTGCTGAGAATGAAGATAAAATATATTGTGAAAAAACGGAAGATCCAGAATCGAATGCAGTACCTCATATCAATACAAATGAACAATTTGAAATAACATTGATTCCTCCCGAAAATCCTACTAATTTCGAAGAAGAAGAGGTCCCTAACCAAAAAACATTCCACAGTCAATGTTTACCTCTGAAATCCCTTGTTCTACTCCGAAGTCAAGAATACAAATCTAAACTGTTCAATTTAAAATTAAATACATTTTCGATTCCACTTGCTCCTAACAACACAGTACTTGATGTTTATAGAAAGGTGCCGGTTAAAGAAATAATAATTGTTATTTTGATATATGTAGGTTATAAAGGTTATATGATCTTAGACCATGTTAGAAAAGGCCTCATACCACATTATTTTGGCATACGGCAGTCTTTATCCGTTTCCAGAGGATAAAAAGGGGTAATTAGCGTCCCCTCCGTATGACGAGCTTACAGTGTTTAGCCTGGGCCATGCTCAGGTTAAACCTTACTGGAAAAATTGTAAATGGATTGTACATACAATGTAAATATTAAGATTAAGTTATTTGTATGTAAAGATTAGGATTTAAGATTAACTTCATTTGATATTTTATATGTAAAAGGAATGGGTCTCAGGTATAATTACCGTGTTTAATTACCTTTTAATTATTTAATTGAATCACCCTTTAATTGGAGTAAATATCAGTCCTCCTTATCATTCTAAGATGATACACGTATTTTTAACTTCCAATAGATTTTTAAAAGGGAAGAACCCTGAATGTGGAGTAGCCGTAGGCCTCCTCATATCCCGAAGACGGGAATGATTATTGTTTCTTGACGGTAATGTCTTTTATGTAATTTTTGTGGTTAAAAGGTCATCAGAAAGTTAAGCTATTTTTATTATTATTTTCTAGTTAAAATCTGAGATTCATTCCACTTCTTAAGACTGCCCTGATTGTGACGATAAAATCTCTCCTATATTCATACCATTTATTTAACACTGTTATAGCTTTTTATTATAAGTATAATTTAAAAAATGATGAGAATACTGAGGATGTGTTATTAGTGCAATATGACTATTTGAAAGAAAAGAGGTTTAACAGGTACCTAAGAGACCTAATAGTAAATTCATTTTTGATCTTAATGATTTGCCACATAATAAGAAAGTAGCAAATGGATATTCTATGTTATATGTTTTTTCGCATTATTATGTATCACTTGAAAATCTGAAAGCGATAAAAGATATTAATTTCATTAGCACCGCATTTATTCTGTAGGATTATTATAATTGTAGCGATTTGACATTTTTGTGATGAAAGAAGATTATGTATGTTGAACTCTAAAGGACTTTGTAACTGCCAAAGTAAATTCAGTGAAAAGTATTGAATTCGAACAGTAAATAAGTACTTTTATAAGAAAAACTGTATTGAAAAAGTTCTATTATTATATTTAAATGTTGGTTTACTCTTAGAGGTCATGTTTTAGTTAATTCTGACTTAAGATGTTGTACAGTATTATAACTAGTTTAATTCCTGTAATTTTATGTTTTGATAATTAAAGAAAAATCAAAACCCATTCGGTTTTTAATTTTTCTCTCCTCGCAGGTTAGGTGAATGCTATGTATCGAGAATATTGGGAGGTGAAGAAATATTTTTAAATTGTACAAAATAGAGCAGTTTCCGGGCGACAAGCAGGAAGGCTTCTTAGAAGGGCTATACAAAAAATAGACCCCTCCACTCGTACAGCAGGGATAGCGGAGTACCTGGGGAGTCTGAGCCCGGACGGAAAGATAAGAGGAAGTCCAGCAAGGAAGTCGGAAGTTGGGGGTCAAGCAGTCATGTTTAAAGGTACCTATGTAATATTATGTGGTAAATAGAACCTCAGTATTTTCGATGATAACAATGTCTCACTGTACTAAGTTTTATGTGTAATAATAATAAGTGATATTTAATAAATAAATGTATATTTTAAGTAAATTACTTAATTACCCTATATGCCACGAAACATAGTATTACATCACTATTACTACTGTTCATTATGTAACAAATTGTAATATTTTTCAATAAAAAAAATAAAATAAAAAAAAGAAGTAATTGATCAGATTAGCCATCAGTATTGGTTATTCTATAAGAAGTGTGAATCTCAGTCATTCCGAAATGTTCAAAAGTTTTGTTCAAGCAGATTTTATTTTATCAGGTAGCGAACTCCCTTTTACAATATTTTTCTTATTGAAGCCAGTTCATAATCCCCTCTCTCCTATTTATCTATCTTTCTCTGGTATAAAATTCCAAAATTCCTTGCTTGCTCATGTATTTAAAATTTATTATTTCTTGTGAATATTCTAATTCTGGCGGAATTCAAAAGTAAAATTCCTATTAAATCCAGTATTAGACTTTGACAAAACAGGATTATTATTCAAAAAGAAATATTCTAAAATTTATGAAAACCTTTTTGAATACGTCTCAATTCAATCGGTTTAGTACTCCTATCAGACGAAAATATCAAGTAAATTGGCTGTCGTAAACAACAAAGGAAAACAACCTGTCGGAAACGGAAGGTGGATTTGGATAGGGGCGGGACGGTGGAAAAGATACCGTTATTCTCTTTCTTGTGGGTTCTTGTCAAAAATCCCTAACCTTTCATGTCAGCTGCCCATAAGAAGATTTTCTTATTATTATAAAATGTTATTTATTTAAACTAAATTCGTATGTGTTGTATTTAACAAGGATAAACTGATAAATTACAATTCATATCTGGGATAATATATAATGAACTCAAAAGGTCTTGACCCCAGACATCAGAGAGTGCAGAAATAGTTAACACACACACTGAGTTGGACGTTGCCGTTTGATACATAATTAATTAATAACTAAAACAGGCCCATCTCAGTCTCAGTTGTGTAAAGTTACTTTCAAACTATATTATATGTTTAAATAGTAGCCTCGTAAAGGAGAGAGATGGGATCATGTCAAGTAGTTACCAAGTTCCGTAACTTCTTTTCGGTAATATTACAATGTGTCTCAATTAGTATAGTAATTATAGTACTATATTGCCGCGTTCACACAATAAATACAAAATAATAAATTTATAAAATGATGTAAGAGGGGCATCAATGAAGTGATGGGCTCTCCTACTAAAATGCTGTAAAAAATAATAAAATATATACAAAGTTTGAAAACATAAGAATATATAAAAATAACACATACTTTACTAAAATATTCACAACCCGTGGGTACCTCGGACTAGGTCCCCTTTAAATATGGAGGAAAACTAGAACCACAGGGATCCCAGCGCCTCTCTCTGGATCAATGGCCCAGCGGAAGCTAAGCCACAAGTATACAGAACTTGAGAAGATAATCTAGCAAAGAATTATAAGTTTAATTAAACATAATAGTGACATTGAGTAGTAATTTAAATTTATTATACGTCCAGTATGCACAATACTTTTTTTAATTTCACTTACTATATATAGTAAGGGGAAGTATTGCGATCGTGAAAATTTTCGACTTCCAGTTTTCAACGGAAATACACGTTTTAGGGTCCCCTGAGTCCAAATAACCAAGTCCCGCAATAAGGTCTGTGTGTGTGTGTGTGTGTGTGTGTGTCTGTGTGTGTGTGTGTGTGTGTGGTAACTCCCGGGCGGAAACGGTAAGTCCTATGAAACTGGTATTTAAGACAACTATATGCCCGAGACGTGACAAAACTTTTTTCATCATAATGAGCTTACCAGAAGAGGCACTTTATACCATGCATTTTGCATCTTTTTTCGATTTTCTCGAACACGGTTCCGACGATTTTGATTAAACTCGCTTTATCGATGTAAAATTTAATGGGTTTTAATATCATATAGGTTTTATTTGGATAAAAATGGTCTGACAGGGCTTAAATGCCGATATTTTAAATTTTCTTCTCCTAAAGTACCTTTAATTTTGTAGATTCAATAATAATAACTAGATTATCTTGTTAACGCTGATGAAAAACAGGTAAATATATAAATTGAATAAATTCGTTACCCAACTAAAGAAGAAAACAGAAAAAATATTTTTGTAATGCAATTTTTCGTTTTTGAACATAAGAGCAGTAATATACATGTATGATATACCGTTGGAAAGCTAAAGATTTTAGAAAAAATATCATCTCATACACAAGCTTTTAGAAGTTAATAGAGAGAGATGAGAAGAACATAAAACTAACTGATTATTTTAGATAATAATATAATAGATTTTTTAATAAAACACATGTTTCTATATAAATTCAATTTGATTAATTCCTTAATAGTTTCACGTATTTTTATCTCTAACTTTATTTGAAAATTCTTTCATTGATTTTAAAAATCGAGGTAAGTGAAAGTCGTGTGTTGCCCGCACCAGATTTTTTCAGCTAAAAGTTATAAAGTCTAATGCTTAATAACGAACTTAGTGAAAACCGTTCGGTTTCTAGACAATAACTGAATATAAACGTGACTTATCTACCTTACTATTTAGTTAATATATATATTTTCCTTTTCTTTATAGTTGTGATTTTCAACCATTTATTGATTAATACATCACTTTTTTTTCAAAGGGCTATTATAATCCCAATATCTCTTAAACATGTCATTACGATTTCTTTAATAACTATCATACGTTTTTTTTTATTTTATATTCGTTGTAATTATTTAAGGTGTTATAATTCTATGTTAAAATATGTGATTTATTTTGTGACCGTAAAAAATTAAATAATTTATTAAATCGAATTTATAATTTTTTTCCAAATATTTGTTTGCATTGAAGCGAGTTGAAATTCGTATACTTGTAGTAAGTCAAGTTAATCTGATGTGAGGAAATATTTAAGCAGAAAGGTCAAGGTTATGGGGAAAATAAGCGGCCATAAAATCCCTCCGCACAACACGACTTGATTGGCTTAGAGCCAACAATATTATTTATGGTCACTTTTTTCATACGCCGAATATAGCAAACCCTATAAATTATTTATAAACATCGATCCAATCCAAAACAAAAAGATTGCATTCGACCTCTCTTTTTGAATAGAGCAAAAATAAATTTATAAAATCTTCTTCGAATATTTTCTAATTTGTGTGTACTTAAATAAGTTTTTATATTAGGTATTAGTATTGATTTGCTTAGTAACAGCATTTATAAAAATTTTTAAAAAAAATGCTACAAATCATTAGCTAAATAGAAATAAAAATAATTATATAGAAAAATTAAGTATATTTAGAGAACGATGATAAGTCCGACTGGCCATTAACGGAAATCATGAGATTAACTATACATTCTTTTCCCCAGCGTTTCTTCGACCCGTATTGTGGTTAAGACGGCAATCGGGAGAAGACTGACATGAAGACCTACAATGTGGTTCAAAAGGTTGGAAAACATTTTACTGTTTATTGCTACTACTAATACTAGGAAAGTCCATTTTATTATTTTGTTCTTTCCTTAGCCGCCCTCCCCCCCCAAAAAAAAAAGTTTCTTCCATATTAATTTTCCAACTGCCAATTACCAATATTCATTATTTCCATTCACACTATTTTCACTACTTTTGGTTTCAGTACAATAATAATTGTGTTAACTGTATCCTTCCCTTTAATTGTCTGATCTCCATTTGTATTAATATATTTTAATGTTCATAAAACTTTTAATTAGTCTGGAATTTTTAAGAGGATGTGTGTTTTTTTTTAATATTCCAAAGACTACACAACAGCGATATTGATGGTTATGATTTACTTTTTTCTTTTATTTTTTTTTTAAATTCTACGTACCTTGAAACTTAATAATAGTAATAATAACAGGCCTACCGAAGCCAAAGGTTCGATGCCGATACCACTAAATACTGCCTACACAGATGATCACCATTCAAGCCCAAGCTTCCGATCAGTCTTAACGCAATTCTCCCATTGACGCTTCGGGCTACCTTTTGGACGCCTTCAACGAATACCAACTTTCTCGGAATCCATTCCTCACCGAGCCTAACAACTTTACTTGCCCATTTGAGTCTCCGGGATGCTATCGACTCAAATATATTCACAGAGTACAAGCTCCGCTAATTCCGCGTAGTGCTACCTTCTAAACTCCCCAGTGGAATCTCCTTCGGACCAAATCTTTTAAGCAGTACCTTATTTTCGAAAACCTTGAGCCGTTGTTCATCCTTCAAAGTAGCGGACATTTTTCACATCCGTAAAGGACCGTCGGAAGAATAATAGTTTTATAAATTCTAATCTTAAAGTTTTTAGTTTTTAGCTACGTAATTTAGCAACTGAATAATAACACGTATTTCCCGATTTTACCGGGATTTCAGTTTTTTTCGTTATCACTGAACCTAAATACCTAAATTTCTCTAAGTATTCAAAAGTATGCCCTGATGTATCAATATCACCAAGAACGCCACCGTTTCTACCACTTATCATATATTTTTTCTTGTCAGTATTTATTTCCAGTCCTATTTCTTTACCGGCTTTTATTAACGCACTTGTATTTAGTTGTATAGTTTCCGTGTCTTCACCTAGCAGTACTAAATCATCGGCCTATCCCAGAACCGGAATTTTATCACCCAGATTTAAACCTTTCTCGGTACACGTCACCTTTTCTATGACATATTCTAAAGCTATATTAAATAAAATAGGTGAAAAGGAGTTACTCTGTTTTAAAGCCCATTGCACCTCAAATCTCTCGGAGTAATTATGATCTATTTTAACTTCATGGAATGATTCCGACAAACACATCTCTACTAGATTTACTAACTTTCCAGGTATCCCCTGTTCAACCGTGATGTTATACAGCTTCTGACGGTCTATGGACTCATAAGCCTTTTTAATAAGGATTAAGTAAGGACCTTGAAACTTATAAATTTAAATTATGATGGAGAGCTAAAAACCATAAAAGAAAAGGATATATGTAATATTCTTTTAATTTTAATGTATTTGTGTACTGATTAAAAAGTGAATTTTTTCTTTTATAACACCTATAATAAATATCCGTTATTTTACTTATACTAGCACTTGTTTTAATGTGTGTTTCTCTCCGCACCCAAACCATCTTCCTCATCTAATTTCTCAACGTCAACAAAAAAACTCCACCATTATAATAATATTATATAACACTTTAATAAATTATTATATTTATTTTGCATTCTTTCTTTCACATTCCAGTTTTCCTATAACTTTTTTATTAGCCCCGAAAATGCACGATTTATAAGATTACGATATTAATAATCGGCCACAATTATAGCAGAATAAATTATGAGCAATGATCTAGAGGATGAAACAACATGTATTCAAAAATGAATAAAAACATGAACGAAAAGTTTTATGATTAAAATATATCGGCAATAAAAATTCTTTATTGTGTTTTTTTGCACTCAACAATTTTCAGTTTCTAAGTAAGTACAACTTCAAAATATGTAGTGTCTTTTTGTGATAATCTCACAAAAATAACCCTGATGAATGTCCACAATGTAGGTCAAAATGTCGGCACACAAATAATTTTTTTTTTTTTTTTTTGTGGCAATATTCTCAACAAACTTCTCCAATATATAACCTAAATAAACTTATATGCATGAAAATAATTTAGATAATTAAATTAGTATGATTCGAGATAGTTACAGTCCTTTGTGTAACTACTGCCTGATCAGCATAATGGTATCTTATCTCGAGGGATTTCGATGGAATTACGATAATGGTATGAATATATTTACTTAATGCATTGATGTAATTTATAGATCCTCAATTAGTTCGTAGTGATAGTAATACAGTAATCTGGTATAAATCTTGTTTTTAACTTAGATAGTCCAAAATAATAGGTGCTTTATAATGATTAAATAATTATAATGCTATAAATATAATAAATTATATCAAAGATTGCAAACTTCACACTCCTATGGTGATTCCGTTATTATTTATTTACTCTAATCTATAATATTTTATACTTATAACCATTTTTTCGATATTCCCTCGCTGTGAGATGATCTCTTACCGGGTAGATCACACGCACTTCCAACAAGGCTAGAATTGAAACATTTACTCGTATTAACAAATTACAGTTTTCATTTTTAGTTCACTATAATTATCAGATCGCTCTACACATTTTTACAATTTTTTTTATTCACAAAACAGGATAACTCTAAATCTTACCTAATCTTTTTATATTGCTTAAAAAAAAGATATTATATTATCAAATTAAATATCAATATATTCAAGGAAGTCTACCTGGCAATATATATACCCAAATAAAATAATAATACCCATCTATAACTAATTAAATTTATTTTAAGTTAATTTAAATCAAAGAATGATTATATATTAATCATGTAATTATATTTTTTATTTATATAAAGAATATATATTTATATATATATATATATATATATATATATATATATATATATATATATATATATATATATATATATAAAATAGTTTATTTTTCGGACAACGCATAAGTTATATATATATATATATATATATATATATATATATATATATATATATATATATATATATATATATATAACTTATGCGTTGTCCGAAAAATAAACTAAAAAAAAATAATGAAAGGGCATAAACAACACGCTTGATGGCTATTCAAACACTAACTTTATTTTGGTCTTCTAATCCTCTATATATACATTTCTATTGTTTACAAGAGGTGGTTTGGAATTAAGGCTGATAGTCTACCTTACCAGTCCTTAACTCCCCCCCACCAGTTTACGAACAATCCTCGTAAACTACATACAAAACAAAATTTATGGAAATCCTCCATGAGATAAAAGAAAACAATACAAAAAAAATGACAAAACTCAGAAATAAAATAACACCTGAAAAGAGAATACAATAGATAAAAAAAGAACAACACTTCCTGCAAACTGAACACTGCATAAAAAAAAAAAACTGACAACTGCACAGTAACAAAAAAAACAAAAACAAAAAATACAAAAAGCCGAGGACACTCCAGCGTCCTAGGATGCCTCCATCGGGGGAAGTTTCAATTGTTCTAGATGAACCGTACGCCGCTTCCTGGGTTCGCGCACGCTCTCGATCGTGACCAAATTGTGTTCACGGATCACAACCACTCGGAAAGGGCCCTCATAACGCCGGAGTTCCTTCCCTCTGTTGGTCCCCACACGCCGGTAGACCACCGTGCCGATTTTGACAGGTCCCATTAGATCCCGCACTCCAAGATTATGCCGCTCCACCCGGCGACGCTTTTCTCGCTCAATCCGATCGCGAACCGTGACCCACAGCTTCTTAAGCGCGAGACTATTGCTCACAATGCGCCCTTCATCGTCCGCCGCACCGCGGCAATCACGCCGACGACCCTGCAACCCGAAAAGGATTTCGTAAGGGGTAAATTCCGTGACCGAGTGGACGGAATGGTTATACGCGACGATGGCACGCTCCATAGCCACGTCCGGCTCCAACCCCTTCTCTAATTGAAACACCCGCAGGTGGTCACTCAACGTGCTGTGAAGGCGCTCGATACCTCCGCGACTTTTTGGATGACCCGGTGTGTTAAGATGCCACGTGACACCCAAAACCTTCATCTCCTTCCGGACTTTGGCGTTGTCAAATTCGCGACCACTATCCGAAGAAACCTTCTCGGGGACGCCATAAAACTGAAACCTAATCCAAAGGGCCCGCAACACAGCCTCCGCCGTACGCTCCTGAACGGGATACGCCATCGCAAACTTGCTGAACAAATCCAAAACCGTGACCCACTTATAGGTTTTCCACGTAAAGGAATCGATTTGCAGATCAACCAGAGGCGCAGCAGCGGTAGGGGTTTCCTCCTGGACGGCCCGAGGTGGATGAAGATGCGCGCAGGCACACATCGCAATTCCCAATGGTCTCCTGAATGGTGCGCTTCATCCCCCGCCAATAGTAACGCCGCCGCAACGCACGCAACGTCTCGGTGAGGCCCCGGTGGTTCGTCTTCCCCTGATGATAAGCGAGCGTCACCTCCCTCTGCCGTTCCTCATCACGGATGGTCTCGGCGAGCATGGAACAACGGACAAACGACCGGTCAATCCCGAAACGCTCCGCCCGCCACAACCGGTGGATCCGTCCCCAAACTACGGCGTTGCCGACAAATAGGTGGTGGGTCCTGCCCGGCTTAGACGCGTCCGCCAGCGCTCTACAAATCTGGTCATCCCCGACGGATGGCTGAGACCAGACAGTGACGACCGAACACCCGCCGAAGCGTTGAAAATCTATCTTAAGGAGCCCCGACGTCCTCGTCTTTCAGATAATCTGGTGGCGCTTGTCGTTCACAATGTCGTCTATTTCCTCCATGTCCACAGGACGCCCCTCAGAAGAACGCTCGTCCCCCGACGACGCGGCCTCATCCGAAACTCCAGCCGTGCCAGACTGGGGTTCCTCCCCAGGAGTCCACTCCCTAAGAAACTGCCGAACATCGCGAGAGGACTCGCCCCGTTCCTCCTCTACGGCGTTTACCATGAGCGCACGCGACAGCCAATCCGCGACAACGTTCTCCCTGCCCGGTTTGTATATAATCTCCATATTGTACTGCCCCATGAGCTCTTTCCAGCGTGTGACCCGTGCGGAAGATTCTTTCAGCCTCCCTACCCATTGTAGCGGACGATGGTCTGTATGGACTCGGAACCGCCTCCCGAAGACGTACGGCCGGAAGTGGTCGACAGCCCACACAATTCCGAGGAGTTCCCGCTCCAAGGCGCTATAACGAGACTCCGCATCCGTAAGACGCCGACTGGCGTATGCAACAGGTCGTTCCCCCCGGTCACTGTCCTGAGATAACACTGCCCCAAGAGCGTATTCACTGGCGTCAGTCGTAATAGTGAACGGCCGTTCGAAGTCCGGAAATGCGAGCACCGGATCACGCTGTAAGTGTTCGATGCACCGGCGCACCTGGTCCGCAATATCTGGGGTCATCACGACTTTAGACCCTTTTCGCAGTAAATTATTAAGGGGCACAAGATACGCCGCCATAGCTGGAACAAAACGGCGATAATAATTCAAAGCGCCCATCAACCGCCTGATCCCCTTCACCTCGGTCGGGATGGCCATACGCTGTAAGGCCGCCACCTTCTGAGCATCCGGCTTCACGCCCTCCGCGGAGATCGTATGGCCCAAAAAACTAATTTCCCGCTGACCCAAGATCGACTTCTCAGGAGAAAGACGGAGACCAAACTCCCGCATTCGACTAAAGACATCCCGGAGATGCTGAACGTGGTCCCGTTCCGACCGACTGAAGACCAAGAGGTCATCCATGTAGACCTGGCACACGGACTCGTCCAGACCCCGAAGAAATTCGTCCATCAACCGTTGGAAAGTGATAGGGGCATTCTTCAGGCCAAACGGCATACGGGTGAACTCATAATGGCCCCTCTCGAAGGTAAACGCGGTCTTGTGTCGGTCCCGAGGATGCATTCCGATCTGATGATACCCCGCCTTCAGATCCAAAGTGCTAAAAATTTGTGCACCCCCCAACCGGTCCAAAATATCGTCGAAGCGCGGAAGAGGATACTTTTCGTCAACCGTATTCTCATTTAACTTACGGTAATCGATGACGACCCGATATTTTTCCGTTGTCTCGCCGGGGGCACACTTCTTCTGGACGGCCCATAACGGACTATTATACGGGGACGTGCTGTCCACGATTATACCCTGCCGCCGTAAATCGTCTAGCTCTTCCCGAATATGTCTACGAAGCGCCTGAGGATACCGTCTTTCCTTGACATAAACGACCCGATCCTGCTTAAGCGGAATTTCATGCACAGTCCGACCCGTAACCCCAAGGATATTCCCTTCCTTAAAAAATATATCGCTGAATTCTTCCAGGATAGACCTTTT
Organism: Piezodorus guildinii; assembly: GCA_023052935.1. Lineage (NCBI taxonomy): Eukaryota > Metazoa > Arthropoda > Insecta > Hemiptera > Pentatomidae > Piezodorus > Piezodorus guildinii. The sequence continues at coordinate 107,950,333 of CM041293.1, read as the reverse complement.
CCAATTATCGACCTGATTCAGCGCCCCAATACGCGCCTCGCCGCCCGCAGCTACGTGAGTACAGGTATACTTTCTACCTCCGATTCTGATAGCCCATCGGCCCCCCAGGTTCCTAATACGCGCGCCGATTTTCCCTAATAGGTCATTACCGATTATCGCGTGATACTCCCTTGGCATCTTACTTACTACATGGACATGAAACTCTCCGCTCCTTTCCCCCCATGTACTTAAGCCCAGCTCGATTTCCCCCTCCACACAACAGGGCCCTCCCAGGGTGATTAAATTACATTGGCATACCTTAACCTGGAGTGCCCTCTCTCCACCTTTCCACTTCTCTAGCGCCTCTCTGCATGCGATGGTGCACGAGCTCCCGGTGTCCACCAGGCATGCGACTCCCTCCACGCTGATGATAGGCAGACCGCCGCTCTCTCCCCTCGCATGGTAGCTCACCAACGTGCGGTTGCCACTCTGCTGATACCCGCCTCAGATTTCCTCACGGGATGACTGCGCTGCCGTTTCCGGTCGCCTCCACACACTCCTCCTGCTCCTCTGGCCACCTCCTCGAGCGGGGACGTCCGCCTCAGTCTCCGTTTCCGTTTCCTCAGACCCTCCGGACGATTCGCTTGCCGATGCCATATGCCTCCTGTGGAATCGTCCTGGTCGGACTCTTTGAGCATTTACTTCCATAGGTTCCGGTTGGTTCGCATCGCGCCGCCGGTACATGTAAGGGCAATGTCTTGCCATATGTCCCTCCACTCCGCACTCAAAGCACCTAGTGCGTGGACATTGGGCCACCAGATGCCCGAGCTTGCCACAACCATGGATGGCACTTGCGGTCCTCCCGCCTCCCGCTGCTTCTCGGTTTTGCTGGCCGTCTATCACCTTGCTGCCTCTCTCTCCTATTCTCCCGAAATTCTCTTATTTTCCAAACGGGAGTGGTCCTAGGCTGATTGTGCGAGACTCGTGTCCAACCATGTTCCTCCGTCTCCATCCGAGATTCTTCCTCGCGGGCACTGGCGTCCATCATTTCTTGAGCGCAGTCGATGAACGAGCGCTCCCTCTGAAACCCTTCTCTTTTACCGGTTTCCTTCGCCAGCTGCACCTTTAGAATTAGTGCTAGAAAATCCATCCTAAAGTGGACCTCCTCAACACTCGCGGTCTCTCTCATTTTCTCCGTTATTCGGTTAAACTTCGTGAGTAGTTCTCCCGCATACTGGCCATTAGACTGCCGCGGCTTCTTAGTTTCTCTTATTATGTGAAAAACATCTTCTTCAGGGGCCCATCTTCCCCCTCCGTAGGCCTTCTTTAGTCGCTCTTTCACGACGCTCCAGGGTGTCTCTTCATCGGCTTGGATATGATTCAGGATGCTCCTATTCACCCTGCAAACCACTGCAGCCTTTAACGCCTCAGCATCTTCTCCGTCTAACAGTCTTTCAGACAACTTTGACTGAATCCTCACCATCAAACGATCGCCCCCTTTTAGAAAGTGATTGAGCTCACCAATCTCTCCAGTGAATCTGTCAAGGTCGGATGTAGCCTTCCTCAATTCCTTAGCTGTCGCTGTTTGAATCTTCACCCATTCCAGCGTCGTTCTATGCGCCTGCGCCAGTGAAACTTCCGGTAGTGGCGGTAACTCAACTGCCGCCGCTGCCGCCTGCTGTGGCCCAGCCGGTGGGACATTTAGAACGGCTGGTCTCAAAACTACGTTCTCTGCCATAATATTGGTTTTCGCAGGCAAGAGAAAAAAAAATAAATAAAAATAATGATAAAATAAACTCACGTACGCTGGCAAGTACCAAAAAAAAAATTACGTGCTTCGAACTTATCTAAAGGTCCCGGGTTTCGGCACCACTTATGCGTTGTCCGAAAAATAAACTAAAAAAAAATAATGAAAGGGCATAAACAACACGCTTGATGGCTATTCAAACACTAACTTTATTTGGTCTTCTAATCCTCTATATATACATTTCTATTGTTTACAAGAGGTGGTTTGGAATTAAGGCTGATAGTCTACCTTACCAGTCCTTAACTTATATATATATATATATATATATATATATATATATATATATATATATATATATATATATATATATATATATATATATATATATGTATATATATATATATATATATATATATATATATATATAATGCATACTATCTTGCCATGAAATATTAAATCTTTACTTCCTCGCATATATTTATAGATGATGCTTCTACTTTTTGTTTGATTATTAGCGCTGAAATTTGTTTAAAAATATTCTCACCTGAAGAATTTATATCATAAAGAATTTATATTATCTTTTAATGTTTTATTAAGCTTTCCTCTTGGTTAAATTAATATGATATTGCTCTTTTATCAAGTTTAAATTAATGTAAGTAGTAGACTTTAGTATCTAAGTAGACTTAAACCCAGAATAATTTTTTTTCTATTTATCTACTTTGGGAGAAAAAACAAACAAGTAAACATCATTTTCCGCATTGTAAAATAAAGCTGTTTTATATTTTGTCACTTTCTCAAATGAAATGAACCAGTGTACCAATATTGTCAAATGTAGTTTCACAAAAACAATATTTTAATAAATCGGTGATCCGTTGACTAATCTTCCTTTGTATCCAATATTTAGGCAGGTGGTGAGTGATATTTATTTATTTTATTTTTTTCACAAAGGCGGCAAATCCATTGATGTTTTTAAAACGAATCTGTTTTTTTTTTTTGTTTTTTTTCAAATTAAACACTAGCAAGATACACAATTTCATAGTAACGATGAAACTATAACTGTTTTAAATTAAAGTGACAGTTAGTCAATTAGAGTCACTTTTCTTTTTCATCGAAGACCCAGAATTTCGAACTTTTTTTTTTCCACTAAATCTTTTTTCAAATTAAACACTAACAACATTCTTAATTTCATCATGTCATTGGTGCAATAACACAACATGTATGAAGTCTAAGGCTTTTGGCCACCTGCAGTCTTGAAAAATAAAAATCTCAATCTAGTCTTAATCTTAATTTCATAGTAACGGCGTATGTAAAACTGTTATGAAACGTCTGTTTTTATTTCCAGAATATAAATGTTTTTCAAGCATTTTATTTTATCTTCTTGAGAATTTCACTTCTGCATTTGTATATATTTAAGAATAGGGTGTAATTAGACAATATATTGGTTTATTAGGCTTTCTATGGTGTTTCCATATATTAAATTTAAGTACGAAAGCAAGATTTCTCATGACTGCATGTATCCCTTGACTGAAATACAGGTATATTTTTCTTTTCATTCTTGAAGAGTTTTGATATTATGAATCATTGCATTGTTGATAGTTTTTTTTTTTTTTTTTTTTTTTTTTTTTTTTTTTTATTGAGAAATATTACAATTTGTTGCATAATGAACAGTAGTAATAGAGATGTAGTACACATTCATACAATATATACAGCCAATAATGATAAAGTCAATTTACATAAAATCGGAAATAAATAAATTCAAATATATACAAAAAAAAAAGCAACAAGAAACAAATCAAAACAACAACCTGTAGTAGAGATAAATACAAGTTGGGAAATAAATAAAAATCATACAAGCATACTTAACTATATACAATATATACAATCAGCCAAAGGAACCCTAGACTCGGCTGCTCCCCCCCACAAGTGGGGGGAGAAGCGGAATCCAAGAGATCCCAGCGCCTCCCACTCAGCGCTTCACTGGTGTATGCCAGTGGAGGCCGAGCCAGAGCGGAATAGCCACAAACATACAGTACATGAGTGGAGGATCTGACCAGTGTCAGAACTCCAGATAAATGTTTACAAAACGTCGCGGGGCCACTGCCGTTTCAATCTTCGAGGAGGATTGTAGGGATGGGTGAAGCTGGAAAGCGATTGAGCAAGAGGATTAGGATGATGAAGAAGGTTCTGATGGAATTTGGAGAATTTGGATGGTACCAGGTCTAAAATAAATGGAATATTAAGGTCATGATGTAGGGTACAGTTGGTAACGTAATAAGGAGCATTAACTATTGTTCGGAGGACTTTGGATTGGAAGGATTGGATACGTTTGATGTTAGAATGTTTAGTTGTTCCCCATAGTTCAAGTCCGTAGGTCCATATAGGTTTCAGTACTGTCTTATATATTAGTAATTTGTTGTCGACTGTAAGATGAGATTTTCTATTTAGTAATTTGTATAACCGGCCGAATCTGCGGTTGAGTTCTATCCTTTTAAATCTCGTATGTGGGTTCCACGTCAGTCTTTTGTCTAGTAAAAAGCCAAGGTACCGGACTGTGTCTGAGGAAGGAAGCGATATGGAATTGAATTTAACTGTTGGACAGGATTTACGTCGAAGGGTGAAGGTGACGTGTGTACATTTGCTTTCGTTCACCTTAATTCGCCAAGCCTTACACCAGTCTTCGACAAGGGAAAGGTGCCTTTGGAGATTTAGAGATGCTACTTCAGGATCGGAATTGGATGATAAAATGGCTGTGTCGTCAGCAAATGTTGCCAGAAAGGTATCGGGATCGGTAGGGATATCGGCGGTGTAGAGGATGTAGAGGACGGGTCCTAAGACGCTGCCTTGAGGAACACCGGCCTCAACAGTATAATGTTTGGAAAATTCGGAACCACAGCGAACTCGGAAGGAGCGGTTTGATAAATAGGATCGGAGGATTAGGTATAAGGATTGAGGTAAATGGGTTTTGAGCTTAAAGAGCAATCCCGGGTGCCACACCCGGTCAAAAGCTTGAGCTATGTCCAGAAAGGCACACGAACAATACTCCTTGCACTCAAGGGCAGAGGAAATGTGATCCACAACTCGGAGTCCTTGCTGAACTGTGGAATGTTGAGAACGAAATCCAAACTGATGCGAAGGAAAATTTTTAAATTTATCTAGGATTCGTTTTAGTAGGAGCTTTTCGAAAATTTTTGAGAGGATCGGAAGTAGGCTAATAGGTCTGTAAGATGACGTGCTGTTGGAAGGTTTGCCTGGTTTCAGGAAAAGGATGATAGTTGAATGTTTCCATAAGAGAGGAAAATAGGTAGTGCGTAGGATACTGTTATAAAGATATGTAAGGAATGTTATGGCTTTCTGTGGAAGTTGTCTTAAGATCTGAGGCGTGAGGAGATCATATCCAGGGGATTTACGGAGAGGAAGCTTTTTAAGAAGATATTTGACCTCAGAGGGATTAACTGCTTTAGGAGGTAAGGAGAGTGGTATTGGCGAAGTAAGGAACTGTTCAACTGTTGAAGTATGGTTTGGATTCAACTCAGGATGAGGAGTGAAAACTTTGGAAAGGTGCTGTGCAAATTCCTGGGCCTTATCCTTGTCAGAAGCAGCCCAGGAACTATCACCGCGCAGGAGAGGATGGGAAATCGTGTGAGTATTCAGGATTCTCTTCGTGACATTCCACAGGGAATTGTCACGAGTCGAGAGAGAGGAGAGGTAGGAATTGTAGGATTGGGAACGAAAGGTCGCCAACTCCCGCTTTAATTTTCTACAATAAAAGTTATAAGAGCGGCGATCTTCTGGGTGGCGGGTGCGTTGCCATAATGCTCTGGCTCGGCGTTTGGTGTTGATGAGGTCCGTCAGGTGTTGTGGTAAATGGCATTTGTAAGGAATAATTTGGGATTGTTTAGGAAAGGAGGCAGTCCAGGCAGCTTGTTGAATCAAGGTTGTAAAGGAATATACGGCATTATCAAGGTCAGAAGGGGTTTTGAGAGTTACTCTGAGGTCGATATCATTGGTGAGGATTGTTGATAGTTTTATTTTATTTCTCTTATGCTTCTATTTTGAAATGTTTGTAAACGGTTTTTGGCTTGATGTGGGAGCCCGTGGCTGAGTGGCTTGTGCGCTAGTCTCTCGTGCTACAGGTTCTGAGTTCGAATCCAAATCCCGACGGGGCTTTTATAAGGATTTAAAAAAATGTGGATTGACTCAAAACCTCTCCCTCGGGTATGTGAGACCCGTCAGCCAAAGGGTGGCCACTCACAAAATTAGTCGTAGGGAGTGATGACCCTGCACTAAAAAAATTGCATCGTGAAACGTGAGCTTACACGCCCTGTCGCGCCACTGGAAGAAGAAGAGTTGAAGATGCCTCAACTTTACTGCAATTTATTTATAATGTTAGTTCAAGGTGTTTCATACGATTGTCTCTAGTTTTACCTTTAGTTTTAGTAGGTAATACACAAGTTTCACTCTAAAACTAAATTCAAAGTTCTGGCAAAGCATTATAAGTTTCTTAGCTCTGTCACGTGCTTGCGTTTCGAAGGTAAGAGCTTTCTCAACTCGTATTATTCCGACCAGGGCATATTAAAATTCAGGGTGTTATACCTACAGGGTACTTTAGTTTATTAGCATACCTCTTATTAATTCTGTGCTCTATGAACTGTCGATAAATTTATCTATTTTATCTCTCAAGTTAATTTTACTTTTGATATATATGATTATTTAATAATCAGATGTAGAACCAATAATGTAAATATTGCAGTTCCAACTAATAAATCCGATATAAAAAATGTTCTTACTTTTTCATGTAATTAATTTTGATAAAATAAGGAATAAAGGTTTCTTGTTTTTGAAAATACCACTTTAAACATTTCAATTTTCATAAGACCTCTATGAAGAAACATTTTTTTCTTTAAATGCTATAACTTATGTATAACTATCCTTTTTTTCTAACCATTGGCTTTCAACTTTTTTCCAAAGAATATTTGAATATGAATATAAAAGTTTCACAAAGTTTAAATGAATATGTTTACACAAACATTTCTACATCGACATTTAAATAAACTTAAACATTTCTACATGAACACTTTCTATACTCTGATATTATTATGTGCACTGTACATTTGCATACGTATTTTTCCTCTTCAATTCTGATTTGTAAATAATTGATAAAATCATTGTTTGAAAAACTGTTTGTTTGTTTATTCATTCAACGTCTCTTTAGATCGGACGATGTTTCAGTAAGAATCCAAAATTTTGCCTGTCCAGGTTTACTTAGGATTGAGATTTTTAACGATTAGCTGATATCGCACAGACCCAGGAACATCTTTTTACTTCCACCCTGAAGGACGGCATAATTAAGGATTTTTCACTCCCAATACACAATCCTAGGGACACCTGCCATGATCGAACCTACGAGATTTGGTATAGAAGGCTAGCCTGTACACCACAGGTGATCCCGTTTGAACAACTTGTGCCATGTTTGTTCGCTGGTCCAATGCTTTCCTCATAGAGTACTATAAAGTTATCAAGCTATATATTCTAGTTTAATTATCCTTTTTTTCTTTTATTCCTGAACAAATACTTGCCCTATTTAGCTATTAATGTATGCATTCTATTAAACCAATTGCGTATGAATACATCTCCTTCAGTAAAAGACAATGTACTAATTCTTCTTATATTTGATTCATTGGTGTGTATCAGTTGATTAAATTTTAGTATATTTTTTAATTCACCTAAAGAAAAGTCTGTCGGCACTAAACCATGTTTTAATTCAACAATGACTGAACATAACTTTATACTTGTATTTATTATCTTATATTATATTACTTCTTATAATAATAATAGCTTCTCAAATTTTCATTGATTTGTCTACATTCTTCTAGCGTGACATTACCTTTTGGAAAAAACACTTCTATCAAGTTCTGCATAAGTCCTTAACATTCAAGTACCATCGGTTCATTAAAATGTCACTCCCCCACTCTTCTCTTAGCATATTCTTCCAGTCCGTGATGGTTTTTGTTTAAATGTTCAACTCTTTCTTGGAAAATTTCGTCGTTGTATAGCCATTCTTCCAGACATAAATAAACAAAATACATTTCCTTAAGGATAACTTACAATTTTTTTTTTTTCAAATCCCTCAAACAGAAGAAAAAATTAACATTAATAAGTAAATATCATAGTAATAGATAATGATAAATGTGTTGTAGACATACCTTTTTCTACCGGTCTGGTACTTGAAGGGTGATTGGTTCTTATATATAAATGATTGAAATCTATACTACCCGTATATTGCTAACTCTTATGTAACTTAGAATGGTTGAACCAGGTACTTTTATAACCTCCGATTTCCTCTCTGCGACTTCTTAAACTCATCTAAATCCTAGTGCTCTTTTTTTTTTATAAAAAGCAAGCTTTGAAAAGTCTCCTGTTTTACATTTATGTGTTTCATACAGTATTCGGTACCTCTGAAATGCATTTAATTTTGTAAAGAATTAAAATAATTATGTTTTTTTTTTTTATTATCTATAATGTGATCTATAATCTGCAAGCGTGACTGTCAATTGTTTAATCCATTTAAATCAGCTGTTAAGTGACCGCTGGGTAGAGAGCATTGTGGGATAAATAGAGTTAATGTAGACTGTTGGTGAAATGAACGTCATCGGTGGAAATAGCCAAAGAAAATTGTCGCAAGGTGTAGGAGTTGCAAAAAGAGAAGAAAGAACATCGCAGGCGAGAGGGGGAAGTTATCACGGATAGAAAGAATCGCCGCTTGCACACATTTATAAACAGTATTCTGTTTTATTTTAATTAATATAAATTTGTTTAAGTTCTATATTTCCCACCTCAGAGACCTTGAAGTACGGTGTCAGAACTGGAGAATGAAAATAAATTCCAACAAATCTAAACAAATTACATTTACCCTTCGGCGTAAACCTATGACTTCCTGCCCTACTGTCTCCTTCAATAATACTCCTCTTGTCCCGGTTGAACAGATCCGATATCTAGGACTGCACCTTGACAAACGCCTCACTTGTAATCCTCATACAAGACTGAAACGACAAGAAGCTGCACGACGTTTTCGACTACTTCAACACTTACTAGACAAACGTTCTAATCCTCCACTTAACTACAAAAGACTCATCTACATGACTATCATAAGACCAATATGGACTTACGGAGTTGAGCTCTGGGGCTCTACTAAACCATCGAATTCTTCTCGTATCCAATCTCTTCAGTCCAAAATCCTACGTAAAATCCTCAATGCTCCTTATTTTGTCACCAACAAACTCATCCATAAAGACCTTAATGTCCCATATTTTGCTGATTTGGCCCTTACGAGGTATCAATCCTTCCATGACAAACTCCATTCCCACCCTAATCCTTTCGTTTCAATCCTTTCTTCCTCTTCAATTCCTGACAATCCTCCGAGGCGTCTGAAAAGGAGATGGCCCCAGGACCTTCTAGTTTAGAATATTTTTAGAGTTCTTCCATTTTGAAGCTTCTCTACATGTGTTTCATGCCTTTTTTTATGTTTCATTCAAATATACTTGTTGTATTACTTGTTATACAGTTGTAATTCCAATAAATAAATATATATAAAAAAAAAAGTTCTATATTTTATTTATTTACCCTCAACAAAATTACACGGATCGGCCGATAATTCGGCGATTCATAATAACGACGGGGTTGGGGCTGCGAGCAAACGCGTTAGTCGCCCCTCTCCCCAACATATTTTATTTCTTTTGATTTAAGAACAAGACTAAGTTGTATCGGATTTATTATTAACAAAGACTAATAAAATCATAAAATCTAGAAGATATTGAGTAGGTAACCTTCTTCATACATATAATTTATATAGCCTAGCCAGCTGTTTAATAGATATGTCATTATTCTAGAAAGTAACTGGTGAGGCTAAAATAAAAAATACCCTAATTAAATTAAAATATTTTTGATTTATAGTTAAAATTTAATATATTAATTATTCGTCACCATTAATTTTGGTTGTTTGTTTCAGGTGAGTGGCTCTTACGACACATTTTCCTTTCCATAAGATCCGTAAGTACATTGGAAATGTTGGAAGCCGAACGATTGGAATCCGCCGACCTACCGTTGTTATGATGATTAAGTGATGATTGTGAATCAGTCGGTTTGCAGGCGAGATTGCTCCTGTAAACGGTGGCCTAACGATATTACGCAGCTAATCTTCCAGAAATTAGTTTCTAGCTCTTTTGTGCTTTTAACAATCAAATGCACAAAGAAATATTATTAGATTGGTTTTGCTTGATTTTTGTTATGCAGTGGATTAATCTGTTGTGATCGCACATTATTTCCCACGGAATAGTATTATTTTTAAGAAAAATATTGAATTATTAATTATATATACTTACACTTATTATATATATATATATATATATATATATATATATATATATATATATATATATATATATATATATATATATATACATACATATAGTAAGGAAAATTATTGCGATCTTAAAAAAAATTTATGGAAATAGGAGTTTTCATCGGAAATACCCAATTTAGAGTACTCTGAGTCGTATGGACAAAGTCCCGCGTGTTCGAGGGTCCTAAGTTCTGTGTTCGAGGGTGTGGTAAGTCTAGTTCGAAAGTGATAAGTTTTATAAAACTGAAATTTTATATTTTAGAAACGTATATGCTTCAGATGTTACAGCCACTTTTTCTTCAAAATTGACGAACTAGAAGATTAATACTGGAAGGAATTAGTCCGGGTGGCGGTCATTAAATGAAACAACTAAATAGTTTCAACTATTTTATTGTTTGCCAACGTTTCGACCCCCTTTGTGGGTCATCATCAGGGCGCATGGTGGGAGAATGGAAACTGGGTTTCCATTCTCCCACCATGCGCCCTGATGATGACCCACAAAGGGGGTCGAAACGTTGGCAAACAATAAAATAGTTGAAACTATTTAGTTGTTTCATTTAATGACCGCCACCCGGACTAATTCCTTCCAGTAATTCTCAACGGTCAACTAATTACATCCACATAGAAGATTAATACCATGCATTTTGCACCTTTTTAGGATTTTTTTCAAAACCGGCTAAAACGATTTTGGTTAACCTCTTTATTTCGATGTAAAACGGATGTTTATACATCCAGTAAATAAGATGTGAGATAAAATACATGAAAAAGACGTGAAGAGAAACTGCATATATTTGGGAAAGAAATCTAAACTAGAAGGTCCCGAGGCCACCTTCTTTTCATGACGCCTCGAAGGAATGTCAGGAATGGAAGAAGAAGCAAGTATTGAAACTAGTGGGTTACAGTGGGAGTGGAGTTTTTTAATGAAAAACTGGGATCACCCGTAGCAGGGTGGCTAGCATAACAGCCTCCTATGGCAAAGGTCATTGGTTCAAACCCGCAGGTGGTCCTAGGATTTTTTAATGGGAGTAAAAAATCCTTAGTTATGCCGGCCTGCGGAGAGGACATTAAAAAGTGGTCCTGAGTCTGTGCGATGTCAGGTACACGTTAAAGATCATATCCTAATAAAACCTTGATAGGCAAAATTTAGGACTCCTACTGTAGCATCGTCCGATTAGCCAAATAGCGTAAAGTGACGTTAAATAAACAAACAACATCAATAATACTATCCTTATTTGCGGAAATAAATTTATATGGAAATATATTTCTAATGTTTTATTTTTTTGTTGTCTTTTGTATTTGTTCATATTTACCCAGTCAATATTTCGATAAATGATTAATTATTATAGTTAGTTATACTATAGATAAGTATTTTTTCCGTTAAGAAAATTCTTAAAGCTAGGCACGTGTCTACCCTCTATTCACCCTTCACTCCGCTTAAGTAGTTAGTACTTAACAGACTTCATTATACTTAATTTGAAGTTTTCAGTAATTTTATTATTGCACTTAATTTTGTTCAAGATCAGAATGGCCATGGTATTAGCACGCGCTACTTAAATTAAATAACTTACAAATTCCGGAAACTTGGGAAACTTGTTCATTTAAGATCCTAATTATAGTCAATAAGTTCGATTTTGTCGGCAATAATTAATAGGTTGTTATCTAATCTTTTCACGATTGCAATGTTTTTATAATAAGTTCACATGTAGTTAAGTGAAAGTGAAAATAGTTTGATTTATACCTCATATTTTTACTTGCCTATGTATAAATTTTCAGTTAGGGAAAGTATTGCGATCGAGAAAATTTTCGAATTCTAGTTTTCAACTGAAGTACACGTTTTAGGGTCCCCTGAGTCCAAATAACTAAGTCCCGAAAAAAGGTCTGTGTGTGTGTGTGTGTGTGTGTGTGTGTGGTAAACCTAGCACGAAAACGAAAAGTCGTAAGAAACTAAAATTACATATTAAAACAACTATACGCCCAAGATGTTACAGTAACTTTTTCTCCAAAATGTGCTGACCGGAAGTGCTACTTTATACTTTGCATTTTTTACTTCTTGACGATTTTCTTTAAGAAAAGGATTTAACGATTTTGATTAAACTCGCCATATCGATGTACAATTCAATGGACTTTAACTTTATGTAGGTTTTATTTTTATTTAAATAGTCTGAATGGACTTAAATAACGATATTTTAATTATCTTCCTCAGAAGTACCTTTAATTTTGTAGATTCTATAAAAATTACCATATCATCTTGTTATCATTAATAAAAAAACAGGTAAATAAATAAGCTGAATGAACTCAATATCCAACTAAAGGAAAAAACTGCAAAAATAGTTTTTAATACAATTATTATTATTTTTTTTTTTTTAACATAAGAACAGTAATATACATGTATAATATACCGTTGAAAAGCTAAACATTTTAGAAAAATTATTATCTTAAACACAAACTTTATCTTTTACAACAAAATGATATAAATAGTGATGAAATTGCGATAAAACTATTGTTTTAGATAATGATATAATAGATTATTTAATAAAACACATGTTTTTAAAGTAATTCAATTTAATTAATTATTATTAGTTTTATTGTATGAATGTGGTCCCATATCAATATTACTATTGTTCATTTTGTAACAAATTGTAATATATCTCAATAAATAAATAAAAGAAAAAAAAAATATTAGTTTCACTCATTTTCATCTCTGTTTTATCCACAAATATATCAGGACAAGATACAATATGGGAATGTCGTTTAATCATTAATCTTTTGAGAGAAAATAGTAAAATACTTACATAATACATTATTTTTACTAAATAGTGGTCACTTTACTCTTATATTTAGATGCAATTCGTTCTAGTACTCCTCTGTTAATCTGATTCCTTGCGGTTATTGGGAGGCAAAATTATGAAGATTTAAGATGAGAATGATCTTATCTAAAGGATTTTCTCATTAAATTTGGTTAAGAGGACCTTGAGAAAGATAATTTTAGTTTTTTGTAAGGAAGCCTCGCGCGGATCTCATTACCGCGTATGGGGAGCGTCCCACGGGTGGCGGATGTGGGGATGTTCGGTGGAATTTCCTCGGAAGCTCCTCCCGGCTAAGTCCGATGGACTCGCTGACCAACAATGAGAGCGGCCCCCCAGGCTTGCTGGAGGGTGTGACGTAGGTTCGAACGCCCTACTCACATATTTTAGTTCACAAAATACCACCAAAAGTCATGGATTCCTCTGAGGTAAAACGCTCATTATCCGAAGGTAAACTAGTCCCCCGTTCGGGTTTCCGGGTGGGGACTGCTTCAGGGGAATCATGGCGCAAGAAGAAAATGGCGGAGATTGGTGGTATCGGGATCGAACCTTCGGGTTCGCTGAGCCTATTATTATTATTATTATTTTTGTAAGGAAGATTGGATGAGGTTACGTAAGTACCTTAAGGAGAAATAGTCGGAATCGATCTGGTCGCGACTGAAGCATCTTCCAGACCAGCTTTTCGTAAACTCTTCAGTTCCTTAGGTGATATTAGGGCTTCGTTCCCTATTCACTAAATGATTTTTTTTTTTCAAATTAAATCCATTTTAATGTATTTTTTAACAAATAAAAAAAAAATATACCCTTAAATGATTTGGGTTGTCAATGGTATATATTTTGTTATATTTTTTTTAATTATTTTAAGAATTTCAATAGCCTAAATATTTTATTTTTAATAATAATACTCCATTTTTGGTTTTCACAAAATATCTCATGACTGGTTAAACTTAATACTCCATAAGGAACTTTATTTTAAGATAGTGTTTGTATTTTTATTTCATCTGTTATTCGGACGTTAGTAGGTGCACCTCATGCTGACAGCTTAAAAATGATTTCTCGTGCTATTGATTATTTCCACCTGGAAAAATAAGTTCCGTAGGTGTTAGTAAAGGCTAAATCTAGCATTCACTTTTTTATTTATTAAATCATAATAATTAGTGTTTCACAAGTTTCACGTGTTCATACTCAATTCCTCACTAATACTATAGAATATGTTTCTATGATATCCTGAAGTATTGTACAATTATGTCTTAATGTATGTACTCCAACTTTGTCAAACGCTTAAAGTCTAACTAATTGTCAAAACATTCTTGTAAGAACCGCCAAGACGTTCTTTAAATAAATATATACATATTACATTTAAAAAAAATTAAAATAGTGCTTAAAATATTTTAATCGGGCCTATACTTTGAAAATGTAAAAATCGTCGTTTACGTGCATAAAAAAATCCTCCCTACTTTTTTTTCTTTAATTATTTGTCCAACAAAAACATGCAATACACAAATAAATATATCGTACTCATAGAACATGATAATAGTGATATTGCGTGAGGGGATTTTAAGGTGTAAGATGCAGATAATGCACCGTATGCTATATAATGTAATGTACCCTGTACTGAGATTTTGAATCGTACCATAGTTAACCGATATGTCTATTGTAAATTCATATTAAAGATTTTGTTATACTAAAACTTTTATTTTACAAACAAATAAACATTAAAAGAGTACTTAAAATATTTAAATCGGGCTTATTCTTTGAAAATGTATAAATCACCCTTTTCTTTCGTTATACTTGTATATAAAATGAGAATTAATTTTTTTTTTTTAAATCTTCCTTACAATAATGTACAGTCAGCTAACAATATTTTACGTATGCAACTATAATAAAACGCTGTGAGCTACCGATTAAGACCTCTCTATCTGAACTACTTAGCTACAAGAATTAGTGCAGTCACCAACTTTTCTAAGGCAGCAGTAGTTCTGATAACATCTATGCATTATCTATTTCATATTCATCATCTATTTGTAACTGATCGGATAATTTTCCAAAGGGATCGTGATTACCAATCCACTATCGTATCAGATGGCACACAAGGGAATAAAATAATTAAGAGTATTGAATTAAAGTTATCATTGATATTAAATTACAGATATCTTTAATAATGATACGTGTAATATTTACATCTTGCATAACTTGTAATTGAGAATACTGAGGGAATCTGTTGCGACTCAATATTACATATAAAGGTACCTGAGATGGACACCTCTTCAACCTCCCACAACTTTCCTTAATATTCCTCCTCATTGCTCGACCCAGACTCTGTCTATTCTTGGCTCGACTCCGACTTTCCTCTCTTGAATCCAAATTTTCACCCTCTTCCTCTCTTCTTCTCCAAAATACTATTTTTTGTAATTTACTTGCCCTCACAGAGGTCACAAGTTCTAACATCTGGTAACCTCCACATATTCAAGTATAGGGTTTTCATAAAGGGTTTTTTTACCAGGTAGTCCAGCTTTTGCCGATAAAAACTTCTAAATAAACTCCCCATCAAAGGTATTGCGACACTACAAAAACGTTCTTTTTTTTTTATAATTCTGAAGTCAATCATAAATATTTTTATACTGGAAATAAACAAGTTTTATTTAAATAAATTACAATATTTCTTTCAGTAAACAAAAAATTTAGAAAACTTACCTTTTAAGATTTCCTTTTTTACAATTTTAGCTTTTAAATTACAGTTTCAATTTTTTATTTATATTTCATAAGACGTACTGCCCCCTATGGCTTGAATGACTGCTTCCACCCGTCTTGGCACACTTGTAAACAGATTTTGAAGAAAATCTTGGGGTATATTTTCCCACTCCTCCAATACATATGTATTTAGCATTTCAAGGGTAGTAGGAGGTGAATCTCGTGACCGAACCTTTCTTTTGAGTTAATCCCAAACGTGCTCGGTTGGGTTTAGGTCAGGACTTCTTGCTGGCCAATCAATGGTGAGAATATTTGTGGTGGTCAGGTATTCAGAAACACATCTTTCCTAGTGAGGACGAGCATTATCTTGCATGAGCAATAATTCAGGGCCTAAGAATGGCATAAAAGGACTTCATGGTCTTGAAGAATCACTTATACATACCTCAAAGCATTCAAAACCTCTCCTTGGATTGGCACTTACTCTGTGCGCGCCTCCCAAGATATGCCACCCCAGAACATGATATAACCCCCTCCAAATGGCTCAGTTTCTAAAGGGCAGCACTAACTATGATTTGCCTTCTTCATAGAGAGTGATGATTCTGACCGAATCATCGTGACTTAAACGATGTACTGTGAATAAAATTAATCGTTTTAACTAGACTAAAGAGTAAAGAAAGAATTTGAGGCAAACAAAAGATAAACGTGGACTGAAAGGAATTTTGGGAGCGGCGTGGTCTAGTGGGTAGAGCGCTATTCTACTGTGCTATTCTAATCCCGGCTGTGGTGGAATATTATTTATTCTGCTATTTCAACCGGGGGCGATCCTAAGGTATAGAGACCCTCCTGGGGCACACGCATCAATCAAGTGTATACCCAAAAATAGGGAAAAAAAACCTGAGCGTGATCTCGGCCGAATCACCTCATTGCACGGCCGTTGGCCTAGAAACTGTACGAATCTCTACAAAACTCATCATGGGTTGTCGTGGTACATTTTTTTTTTTTTTTTTTTTAAGAAATTTTGAAATGAATGATACGAAATTCCATCGTTTGTTGGTAAACAGTGAATAAAAATGATATGTCTAATCCTTAATAAATCTCATTTAATAAATAATATTACTATAAATATAAACAAAGTCTGGATTAATGTCAAAACCAAGAAAATCTCGAGGATTATAGGTGTTGTAATAGTTTTAACAGGGGGTGTATTACTTGTATTCAAATTATTAAATGATGTATTTAAACTTTCTCCGTATTCTCAATTCATAGCAAATGAATACAAAAGTGATATTTTTATGTGGTTATATTGACCACTTCTTTTTCCTATTAAAATAAAATATTTGATGAAGATA
This sequence comes from Piezodorus guildinii, assembly GCA_023052935.1. Classification (NCBI taxonomy): domain Eukaryota; kingdom Metazoa; phylum Arthropoda; class Insecta; order Hemiptera; family Pentatomidae; genus Piezodorus; species Piezodorus guildinii. The sequence continues at coordinate 107,933,365 of CM041293.1, read as the reverse complement.
TCTTTAGTAATATCCCTAATACTATCTCTGCAACCTACAAATCGAACTTAGCTTATTAATCATCATCTTGAATCAAAATTGCTTATCATCGTGAAGTCATTGATCGTCGATGATCGTGACTAACTCATAACTTTTTCTCAAATGAGACACCTCATCGACTACCGTTGTTCTATTTAATACCCTGGAAGATATAAGAACATTAGTGTATAATAAAACGCTATGGCACAATGGTCGGAATGAGTTAATTGTGCAGAGCCCAATGAAAGAAACCTTTCTCTATTCAGAGTTTCTATTCTCCGATGGTTTATTGCTTCACCCTTTATGTCTCCTGCACCCCGTTTCTCTTCAATAGTTCCGCTTAGACTACTTGAAGAAGAAATAAAAAAAAAAAATATTGTTATTATTGTTTTTAATGAAAGATGGCTATCATACCAATAGTCAATTTATTATCTCCTAAAAGAACTATTTATAAATTCTTTGTATAAGCCTATACGTATTCACAGTTGCTAAAGATTAAAAGTCAAACACAAAAAAATAACTGTTTCTTATCTAATACAGGCTGAATTTAGATTCTTTTTCTTTTTATGTAATGCATAATATTGAAATATATTCCTGGAATCATTTACGCCGAACTCATCTCAGAACAATTCAATAATTCAAATTTAACTTCCTTTCGAACTTTGATGTTAATTTAAAACAAAATAGAACCAGTAGTTTCGAAGTAATCCCGTGTTAAGAAGGATGCACGATTTTCGGATTTAAATTATCATAAAACGTAAAAGCTCAAACTATGATTCAAAGACAAAGAAATTAAAAAATAATCGAGCAATAATGTTTCTTGTAACTTAAAATCAATTACCATTTACCAAAATTTGAAAAACGAACCAATGATTTCTAATTCGTTACTCAACTAATAAAATCAACTCATCTTAACATTGACACTCTTCTGACCAGGTTGTTTATTCTTCGGTTAATAAAATTTATTAAACTTCAACTATATAATAAAAACGCTCCAATTGCTAACTCGCTTCCTGAATTCTTACTTTTTTATTAATAGAGTAGAGCGGGGCTAGTTGAGCATAGAGCCAAGTTGGGCTATCTTATGGAGGAGAGAAAGAGTCGTGGGAGGAAAATCTACACGCGACCGCTAATGGCGGCTGGATGAGCGAGTGAAGCGCTCGTGTGTTTTGTTTAGTTTGTGATAAAAAAGTAAAAACGTCGTTCATCACAAGTTTTCGTCTGTATTAGTCAATTTTAATCTGTATTGAATCTTGTAAGAGTTAATCTTTCTGAAAATTATTGTATTTTTGATATGTAGAGCTGTTCTGGGTATAATTCTCATGATTTTTTATAACCTCGCTTTTGTTTTAAAATTCCGGGTCAGTTGAGATATAGTTGCTCAAAGTTTACCTGGAGAAAATTAGATTAAGTTTCAAGCTGGCATGGAATGGGCGCATACAAAATGTATTCTAGGTGCTGGTCTTACTTTTGTTTGTGTCAATTGCAATAGTGACAACGACGCTTAAGTTTTGTTTTTTAAGATATTTAAGTTTGATTTTAAACAAAAAAAACATAATTTAATCCTGAGTTATTCTTAAGATACGTCAATGTTTTATTAATTCTAGTTTTGGTTAATTATTCAAAGAAAGTTACTCTAAATGTTGTCGTTCTTTCACTAAAAGACGATAAATAAAGAGCTGATTGTTTAACACATATTTTACTTTATTTCTAGTCGAAATTGAACCCATGGTTTGGTTAGGCTTCTTAGTGCTCAACTTGCCCCATACCCTTGCTCAACTTACCTCACCTATGGGGTACATTGAGCAAACTTGACTTCCTGGATTTATATAGCTACAGCTCTTAAATTCGACTTCTTACAAAAAAATTACTACGGACACTTTTGCTAAGGGATATATTACGAATCAATCAAGCCACTTAAAAATTCATTGAGACTTATCATTGAGGTGCTATATCCGTTCAAGTGAAAACTTTTACAACTAGCCCTGCCCTACCCTTATTTACCCACGTCTATCTCAAAATTAACCTAATATGACTGTAATGGACTCTTCGTTTGTTTGCAAGAAACACCCTTTAAGATTTCTTTTAACAACTATAATAATAGCATTGGAAAATTATTTTTTATTTATAACAAAATGCTCTACATTTTTCTTTTTACCAATGCGTCAGCAACTCTATCAATCTGGATTTACGTCATCCCTTGAAAAGAATAAGGGAGGCTTTGGATGGGATAGAAGGGAGTCAACTTAGAGGCGGTAAGGCGTTCAGTAATGAGCGTTCTCTGCTCAAAGGGAAACTGTTAAACGGGACTTTGTTGTTTTATTCATTGCTCTGGGACAAAACACTCCTTGCCATTGTAATCTTAGCCTTAGTTACTTCCTGATTATCCAGTTGTGGAAACGCTAACTAGTTAATTTACGGTATAACCTTCAATGGTAACATAAGCCGCGTCCTTAATGGATATAGTTACAATAACTCTCATTGAACGTCACACAATTTATTTTGTATGACCCATTATTCTCCGCTTTGTCCTATGCTTTGGGGTTTCATTTATTTGTTCAATCATGCCTCAAATTTTAGACAAACATACCTTGAAAAGGAAATATGCAATTTAAAAAAACGCATAATAATAAGTTTCTCAGGTTATTATTTAAAAAAACTGATTTCTTAAACAAACTAGTTTATGGCTGAAACCATTATAATTAATTCTTATTGCTGTGGCTTACACATTTTTACATTTCCTACTAATAGTAATTAAGTAACAACCAACATCTGACTTAATAAATAAAATACGTAAAAATAATTAGATTTTTTTTTTTTTTTTTTTTGCCTCATCTTCAGATTATCTAATAAAAATCTAAAAACAATTCAATATCATAATCACATCTAAAACAATAACAAATAATATTCAAATTTTCAATTCAATTATCAATATTATATTTGTTTCTAAACTAGCTGTATTTAAATTGTACTTATAAAACTTGTCCATTTTGAACAAAATATTGGTCACATATATTATGACCTCTTTACTTATGTACATCATATATATAAAAATAATTTCGTCATTGATTGTTAAAATTTTTATATCACTATAACATATAATGAGAAAAGAAAGTTCTAATTATTTTATTCATAATAATAGATACTCTTATATACTAGTAATTGACAGTAATAATAATAGTTATTGTAACCAATATACTTTTTGAATCGTACATCATTCAATTTACATTTCATTTTTAGTTTATTTATTACTTAATTGATATTAAATTTTGTTCAAGAAGTCTATTTTCTAAATTTCAAATATCTTTGTATATTTTTTTAGTTATTTTATTATTCTTGTTTACGAATTCCTGCTTTGGTTTACATTAACAAATTTTTTGAATACTATGCCGGATCCATTTTGTTTAGTATTGCACAATTATATTATCACAGAATTAGTTTACAAATACTATTATTTTTAATCATCCTTAGTGAATTATAAATAGAACACTATATCATCGTTCTCTGGGTAGCGGGTTGTAACCATGGCTGTGGCAGAAGAATTATTTAAAGTATCTTAAAGTTGGTACCAAAAATTAGGGGGAAAACTTGTTAATTGGCGAAGAGCTCGACCAAATGAACAGTAAGATCGTTGGACAAGAAACACTACAAATCAGTATACGCACTGAACCCAAGACCCTTCCTAAGGTGTAGAGTTACAGTTTATTTGTCTTTGTCTTAGTGAATTTATTAAATCTTTTTATAAATACCTTACTTATATGGTAATTTCATTACCATAATCATTTTAAGGTAATGCAAAAATAAAAAATTTTTGTCAGGAATATATATTTTTTTTTTTTTTGTTTTGAGATATATTACAATTTGTTACAAAATGAACAATAATAATATTGATAAGAGACCACATTCATACTATATATACAGAAAATAATAATAATAGTCAAATTACATAAAATAGAACATAAATAAATTCATATATATATATATATATATATATATATATATATATTACAATAAAATAATAATAATAAATAAAAAACAAAACAAATCGAAACAAAAACCTATTATTGAGATAAATAAAAAGTTGGTAAATAAATAAACATCTTACACACAATCATAACTATATACAATATATAAAATTGCTAAAGGGACCCCAGGAAGCGCTTTTCCCTCCACTTGTGGAGGAAAAAGCGGAACCCAAGAGATCCCAGCGCATCTATCTCAGCCTCATCACTGGTCTGAGCCAGTGGAGGCTGAGTTAGGGCGCTGTTGCCACAAACATACCGTACATGAGTGGAGGATCTGACCAGTGTCAGAACTCCAGTTTAAATGTTTACAATACGTCTCGTGGCCACTGCCGTTTCAATCTTCGAGGAGGATTGTAGGGATGGGTGGTGCTGGATAGGGATTGCGCTAAAGGGTTAGGATAATGACTAAGGTTCTGATGAAATTCGGAAAATTTGGATGGTACCAGGTCTAAAACAAACGGAATATTAAGGTCATGGTGTAGGGTACAGTTGGTAATGTAATAAGGAGCATTAACTATTGTTCGGAGGACTTTGGATTGGAAGGATTGGATGCGTTTGATGTTAGAATGTTTAGCTGTCCCCCACAGTTCAAGTCCGTAGGTCCATATAGGTTTCAATACTGTCTTGTATATTAGTAATTTGTTGTCAATTGTAAGATGAGATTTTCTGTTTAGTAGTCTGTATAACTGTCCGAATCGTCTGTTGAGTTCTTTTCGTTTAAGTCTTGTATGTGGGTTCCAGGTCAATCTTTTGTCTAGTAGTAAGCCAAGATACCGGACTGTGTCTGAGGATGGAAGCGGTATGGAATTGAAATGAACCATTGGACAGGATTTGATTCGAAGGGTGAAGGTGACGTGGGTGCATTTGCTTTCATTAATCTTAATACGCCAAGCATTACACCAGTCCTCGATAAGACAAAGGTGTCTTTGCAGGATTAAGGATGTTGAGGACGAAATCCAAACTGATTTGAAGGAAAATTGTGAAATTTGGCTAGGATTCGTTTTAATAGGAGTTTTTCGAAGATTTTGGAGAGGATCGGGAGCAGGCTAATAGGCCTGTAAGATGAAGTGCTGTGGGAAGGTTTGCCTGGTTTTAGGAAAAGGATGATAGTTGAATGTTTCCATATGAGAGGGAAATAGGTAGTGCGTAGGATACAGTTATAGAGATATGCAAGAAATGTAATGGCTTTGGGAGGATGTCAGGAATATTAAAATGCTTAGTTAAAATTAAGCTGTATTATGACTTCATTGTATTGTATAAAGAAAATATTACAGTTAATAAAAAAAACAACTACGAATGCCTCGAATGTTCGATCTAACTTTTGTATATATTTATTAATTTTAATTTTATTTTTTATTAAGGTAAACAATGACAACTTGGATCTACAAAATAAATCAATCAATATATACATGCTGGAAACCCATTCGCACTTCTCAATAGACCCTATTTAACATTTCCGCTAAACTCAAAATCATTCGAATTCAAAAAATAATAATCACTTAAAAAACTAAATTAATCCAAATCTTTATTGGAATATAAATGGAAGATTTCAAAAAGATTAAATCTCTTAGACCCCAATCATAATTAACTGTACGTCAGCTAGTTAGTGCATCGCTGGTTAAACTAACTGTATTATAAAGACTCTATACTTTATAGGATAATTGTTAGCTATCTTTAGTTGATTTAACGCGCTACGTTTATTTACGAATCCTAATATTATTTTTATGATTTAAAAATTTTCCAGCAGTTTCAAAATGGAGCACTGAGACGAATAGTGAGGCATACTTCTCTACAGAGGACGAAGACAGATCAAATACTAGACACCTTAGGACTTCCGAATGTGACAGAGTACATCTCCCGGAGACATATCAAATTTTTTTATAGTCTCCGGTACTGCACGAACCCACTGTTGAACACACCGACTCCCACAGGACGGCCACAGCGCCGGCAAGACTATGTACAGACCCTCAGACTAGACTAGGAAAACATAACTTGACAAACTGACTCAGAAAGACTAGTGAGCCCCATCATTAGAAGAGACTCCCATTCGCTCCCATATACCGACAATTTTCGTGTCCTCAGTCCTTTCTTAAGATGGATATAATGCAGAAAAAGAGAACCCATATTCCTTCCTCTGTTTCCGATTTTCAACCACAAATCCCATGGGGCTTAGGATAAAAAAAGCACTCATTTCTATATAAGGATTGCAAGCATTTATTTCATATATATATATAATATATATATATATATATATATATATATATATATATATATATATATATATATAGATAGATATAGATATAGATATAGATATAGATATAAAGAAATTTTGCTATTAACAATAAATATTTCCCTGCTTAGCTTATGTGATTCTGTGAGTACGTGATAGAAAGGAATTTTGTCAATATAAAAAAATAAAATAAATTTATTGGAAGGAATTAGTCCGGGTGGCGGTCATTAAATGAAACAACTACATAGTTTCAACTATTTTATTGTTTGCCAACGTTGTTACCAACGAAACTGAGAGTTTCCATTCTCCCACCATGCGCCCTGATGATGACCCACAAAGGGGGTCGAAACGTTGGCAAACAATAAAATAGTTGAAACTATTTAGTTGTTTCATTAAATGACCGCCACCCGGACTAATTCCTTCCAGTAATTCTCAACGGTCAACTAATTACATCCACAACAAAAATAAATTTATGATTTACTGTTTTATTTTTTTTCATACCCTCTGGCTTTATTATTTTACACAATATACAATATGAACATATGTTGGCCTTCTATTACCCATAGGTATTCTAAGGAATATTTCCATGGGCGCTGCATGCACTTTTAACATTTCAAGGGCTTTGATGCCTGATTAACTGAGAGATTTCGGTTAACATCTATTGAACTTAATTTTTTTTTAAGTTTCCACGTATGTATAAATTAGATTTATTTACTATTTTCCTTTTGGACTGTCTACTCTTTACTACTAAACCAATTCTTGGGGCTCACTCAATTATGTAATTATCCTTGAATATTTAATTTGTTATCAAATTTAAACTGAGCAATGCATTCACTAGCAAGGAGGTCGCAAAACTAGACTAAATAATGAAGGTTGCGACTGTTTGAGAGAAGCAAACATTGGGAAGGTTACACGACTTGTAAGAAGGCAAACAGTCGCTCGTGCATAAGAAAGGGCTATGTTCATGCTTATTAATTATTAAGTCTTCATTTGTGACCATAGCCCTAGGACTGGAAAATTGTGAGCATGCTGTCTGTTCACGCCGCTTATTTCATTTGTTCTCATTTTTTACTTTTTATTCTAAATTCTTCAGATACTCTTTCTACAATCCCTATTTTCATTTGTTATCAATTTTTATGATTATGAGTATCAAGAAGAAAAACATATGTTCTGTGCAGTTGGAACAGAGTGGGAAAAAAGTATGTGATTATTACCTATTATTGAGTTTGTTATTACCTAACTAGTTTTATCTTTTACCTTGTACCGGATTTACCTATTATACCTTTTAGCAATAACTCATTTATTTATTTCTGTAATTACCAATTTATCTTTTTGGCAATGCATGAATTAATATTCAGAAAAAAATTCTTGATTTAGCGAATTCTTAAGTTACCAGGCGCGGAGTAAATAACTCCAAAGGACGACCTCGCTGGCCACATCACTGTCAATGGTACATTTTTGTTCCAAAAATCTCCACTCTCCTTAGATATCTTTTGGCAGCATTCTGATTAAACAGTCATACAGAAAATACTATATTTTGTTGAAGTTTTTATTTTGGCTTAGTTTTGTGATTAGAAATGTCTTTTGATACTAAAATATCTCCGACTACTGCTGAAACCTACAGAAAGATTGAAAGATACTGACTGAGACCAAAGCTGACTTTCATACTTATCAGCTGCGCCAAGAGAGAGCATTAAGGGTCGTAATCAGAAACCTACATTCCTCAACACCCGTTGAAGCAATCAAAGAAGAACTGACAGAATTAGGATTCCAAGTGAGGCAAGTCACCAACGTTCTAAAAGATAAAAGTCCACTGCCTCTATTCTTCGTGGACTTGGAACCATCAGCAGGAGTCGAAAAAATCTATGACCTCAGCAGACTGTACTATACCCGTGTAAAAGTTGAAAAACCTTACACAAAGAAAGAAATAGTCCAGTGCCATAACTGTCAGGCATATGGTCATACCAAAAGTTATTGCCATCACATACCACGCTGTGTGAAATGCGGTGAACAGCATAAAACAGAACAATGTACAAGATCAAGATCAGCACCCGCTGTATGTGCTCTGTGCCTCAAGGACCACCCGGCTAACTACAAGGGATGTGAAATCTACAAGAAACTCAGAACCAGATACCAAAAACCTCAGGATCCGAATGAAACAGCTGTACCAACCAGAAGCAGAAGAGAACTATCAAAACTTGTAAATTCTAACGTGTCATTTGCCCACTTGCTTGGAGGTGGTAACCAGAATCATGAAGTCGAGGCACTGCCGGAACAACATTTTCCTCAACATTCTCAATCTATTGTACAAGAATCTATCCCTCAAAGTTTACCTAATCTTCAAAAAACTCCTCAACATCAAATTTCTCATATCCCTCCACCATCAAACGTCACAGATCTTACCAGTCTAATGACATCGTTCATCTCCGAAATCAAATCTCTTGTTATGCCGCTTATATCACTCCTTACAAATCTAGTATCGAATCTAATCCCTGCCTTGAAAAATCCTTAAATGACTTCACCTAACTCCTTATCCATTCTCCTTTGGAATGCGAATGGTGTTAGAAATCATACTGACGAACTGACAGCGTTGTTGCAAGACAAAACAATCGATGTTGCACTTATAACTGAAACAAGACTAACGACTAAACAGTACTTCAAAATACCGCAATACATGACATACCGTACTGACCACCCAGACGGTAAAGCCCATGCCGGTTCTGCTATCATTGTCCACCAATCCCTCTCTCATCATTTACTCCCACTTCCCACCTATGATTTCCTACAAGCCACATCCATAGTAATCAAGACTTTTTCCTTTCCGGTAACCCTCACATCTGCATATTGCCCTCCTAAACATTCCATTTCCAATTCTGAATTTGTATCCTTCCTGGATTCCTTAGGAAATCGTTTCATTCTGGGTGCAGACTTAAACGCCAAGCATCAGCAGTGGGGTTCCAGAACCACGAATTCTCGGGGACGAAATTTGCTGTCTGCACTCAACTCCCAAAATTTTAATATCCTGCCTCCTGACTCCCCTACCTACTGGCCAACCGATCCTAACCGCAATCCTGACATCCTCGACTTCTTTATCCACAGCGGATTAGGCTCTCTCAACTTGTCTTTAACTCGCCTTGATGAACTATCCTCAGACCATAGTCCACTGATCCTAAAAGTATCTCTCACTCCAATTCCAAAACCCATTCCACCATCATTCATCCGAGGCCCTGTCAACTGGAACCTTTTCCGCCAAATCCTGACCGATAATATTGACCACAGAGTAACCCTCAAAACCCAAGATGACCTAGATAATTCCGTCTATTCCTTTACCACCGCCATCCAACAAGCTGTCTGGACTGCTTCCTCTCCTAAACACTCCAATATAAATCCAGACCAAAATCATTTTCCACAACCTATTATAGACCTTATCCACACCAAACGCCGAGCAAGATCATTATGGCAGCGCACCCGACACCCAACAGATCGCCGCTCCTATAACTTCTATTGTAGACAATTGAAGAGGGAGTTGGCGAACTTCCGTTCCCAGTCCTTTAATTCCTACCTCTCCTCTCTATCAGCTCGTGATAATTCCCTGTGGAATGTCACGAAAAAGATCCTAAAATACCATCATGTTTCCCATCCTCTCCGACGTGGTGATGACTCCTGGGCTGCGTCTGATGAAGATAAAGCCGAGGAATTCGCCACACACCTCTCCAAAGTATTCACTCCTCACCCGGAATCCCACATCAATCACACCGCAAAAGTGCAAGACTTTCTTATGTCACCGATTCCACTTTCCCTACCTCCTAAAGCTATTAATCCCTCTGAGGTCAAATATCTTCTCCAAAAACTGACTCTCCGTAAATCTCCTGGACACGATCTCCTTACTCCCCAGATCCTCCGACAACTTCCGCAGAAAGCTATTATATTCCTTACTTATATTTATAACTGCATCCTCCGCACCACCTATTTTCCTCTGTTATGGAAACATTCCACCATCATCCTTTTTTTAAAACCAGGTAAACCTTCCAACAACACTTCATCCTACAGGCCTATTAGTCTACTCCCCATCCTCTCAAAAATCTTCGAAAGGCTTCTTCTAAAACGTATCCTACCCATATTAGAATCTCAAAATCTTCCTTCCCATCAGTTTGGATTCCGTCCTCAGCATTCCACAGTTCAACAGGGGCTCCGAGTTGTAGACCATATTTCCTCAGCTCTTGAATGCAAAGAGTATTGTTCTGGTGCGTTTCTGGACATTGCGCAAGCTTTTGACCGGGTATGGCACACTGGATTACTCTTCAAGCTGAAAACCCATTTACCCCAGTCCCTATACCTCATTCTCCGATCCTATCTCTCGAACCGTTCCTTCCAGTTCGCTGTGGTGAAGAATTTTCTAACCTTTATCCCGTTGAGGCCGGTGTTCCTCAAGGCAGCGTCTTGGGACCCATCCTCTACATCCTTTACACTGCTGATATTCCTACACATCCTGATACCTTTCTGGCAACTTTTGCAGACGACACCGCCATCCTATCATCCAGTTCCAATCCTGAAACAGCATCCTTAAACCTTCAGAGACACCTTTTCCTTATCGAACACTGGTGTAATAACTGGCGTGTAAAGGTGAACGAAGCCAAATGTAAACACATAACCTTTACTCTTAGACGAAAATCCTGTCCGCCAGTTTATTTCAACTCATTACCGATTCCTCTCTCAGATACAGTCCGGTATCTTGGCTTACTGTTTGACAAAAGATTGACTTGGAACCCACATACAAGACTTAAAAGACAAGAACTCAACCGACGATTCGGACAGTTATACCGACTACTCAACAGAAAATCTGAACTTACAGTTGAAAACAAATTATTAATCTACAAGACAATACTGAAGCCCATCTGGACCTACGGACTTGAACTGTGGGGGACAGCTAAACGTTCTAACATCAAACGCATTCAATCCTTTCAATCCAAAGTCCTCCGTACAATAGTAAATGCTCCTTATTATGTCTCCAATTATACCTTGCACCACGACCTTAATGTTCCATTTATTTCAGACCTAATTCCATCCAAATTTTCCAAATTCCACCAGAACCTCATTCATCATCCTAATCCTTTAGCTCAATCCCTATCCAGCTCCACTCATCCATACAACCCACCTAGAAGGTTGAAACGGCAGTGGCCCCGCGACCTTTTGTAAATATATTGGAGTTCTAGCACTGGCTAGATTCTCCACTCAATGTGATGTATGTATGAGTGTGTGTATGTGTATATAGGTATAAGTGAATTATTGACTTTTGTATTGATTCATTATTGTGTACATATTTTATTGTAATTTTATGTTGTGTAAATATTGTATGAATGTAGTATGTTTGATATCATTCAGCAATACTATTAATGTCCAAATTGGGACAGATTGTAAAATTTTCTCAATAAAAATTGTTATTATTAAAAAAAAAAATAGAAATGTCTTTATTTTATAGGACGAATATTTGATCAACGTATGATTTTAAGGCCACTGCATTTATCCTTTAAATTTTTTGGACGCACGCCTTCTTCATTTTCTTTTTCATACACTTCTTCTTTATCTTGTGTGCTCAAAGCAGAATTGAAAACCATTGTTCAATGACCAGTTTTTCCTAGGCTTGATACCTTTCTGGACATCATTTGAAAATTTTTATTATTAATATAGAACCTTCACAACTCATTCTAACGATTAGAACGCTCACTGTGTTTATATGTACAATAACACTCATTATTCAATGCAATGTGAGAAACAACCTCTTCTTTTTAATATTGTTTATTGATAATATATATTATTTAATATTACATTTATTAATATATATTACATGAATATTTATTAATATTACATTTAATGTTTCGAGGTTTATAAGCCCCATCTTCAGAATCACTGGTCAGTAACTAATAACAATTTAATATTAGATTACATTTCAACATTTAACAATAATAAAAATCACAATTCAATAATTCTCTATCACATTACAACCAATTTTATTAGTATTTTATTATTACTTACAGAAATCCATATTTTTCAATATTAGTCAAAATCCTTAAAATAACCTTTTTTTGTATTAATAATGGTCATTTGGTAACTTAATTGGCTAATAACTATTATATTATCACAATATTCTATTGAATTCATATTTTGTTTAAAATTTACACCATCAGGCAAGGAGTAGACTAAACATATATTTGAATGTGATATATTCAGCATAATTGGAAATTGAATCTGAAAACGGTGTGTTACAATGCAATGACTACGCTGATCTGACCATAGTTTAATAGGCATATATTGCAATTTAGTTGTTCAGTCATTTATTTCCATTACATCACTTTGCATACATAATTGAAAACAAATGTACGAATCATAAATTATCATATCTGAATTTCTAAATTGAAATTCCATCAAATAAGAAAAATTAAATAATTAATTTGAAATTCAATAAATAAAATACTGATTTTCATTTCATTTTCAAATGTCTAATACATGATTTCAAGCGGTCTAGTTGTTGAGTACGATTTTAATGCAGTCAAAAATATCCATTTTCTTCCCTACGGTGTAAAAAGAAAAAAGAAGATATATAAAACAATAGTCAAAGTAGGAGCAAAATAAAGGAACCTTTAGGCATATTTCGGCGTCGGAAAATATATTTATTTCCGTCTCCAACTACCGAAATTTTTTATAACTTTCATTAAATTCCGATTTAAAAATCTAAATTGGAATTCGTCACATCTCCGTGAAATTCCCTTTGTTCAGACATATCGTTTGTCACAATCCATCATTCCTGGGAGAGAAAAAGGATCTATAATGAATTAATATGGAGTGATGATATCTATTGCTAAAGTTTCCCAGTTCTCTTACAATACATCTTGTTTTAGATTAAAATAAACTTAAACTGATTTCGAATTGTTTTACGTTGCTCTTCAGGAAAGCTATTAGCATTGTAATCCTAATTGACTACATATTGATTTTACACTTCACGATTTTGCAATATCTTTTTGTTGTTTGCTTCATATTATTCGAATTTTAAACTTACGTAAAGCGGGTTTCTTGTTGTAAATATAATTAATTTACGAACACTCGCCTGGCATACTAACATAAATCAGGCTACATAGACCCTTCATAATTGGGAAGTTGATTTCCAAAAGGTACTATAGGACATTTTTTACGAAATTGATATTTTTACATACTTGTATTCTCATCATTCAGTTTTATCTAAATATTCTATTTGATGTTATCTAATGAATTCTCAAGTCCTTAAAAAACGCGATTTAGAAATGCGGTCATTTTCTAAAAGTACTAATTACGCATTTATTTTCGTTCTAAATCATTCTAAAAAAATTCATTTCATAACTTTAATATGATGTTGTTATTATAGTAAAAAAATAATTATAAATTTTAAGGCAAGACCCAAATTAGCTAGTTTAATAATATAGTAATGAGAGATTTTCGCGCTTCCTGTAAAATTTCCTAGAATGGATATAGTACCTTTTGGAAATCAACGTCTCAATTATAAATACTGCAATTACAAGATTGGTTTAAAATATATATATTTTTTATTAATCTTTATCGGTATAGAATACATCTGTACAGTTTTAAAACATTGATTGGAAATCCATTACAGTTTGTAAAAATTTTAAAAAACCCAACTAAGAAAATTAAAAACATATGAAAACTTATTTTTTTTTATTTATTTTTTATTCGTATATATTACAATTTGTCATAATAGACAATAATAATAGTGCTACAGGATCTCATTCATACAATATTTACATTATAAACAAAAGGAAAGTCAAATTACATAAAATAAAATCAAAATAAATAAACGTATACAATAACAAAATTTATAGACAAAATAAATACAAATAAATGAAGTTAACAAATAAATAAACAAAACATGTCTCATTCATACCTATGTACAATATTTACAATCAGCTCGGGAACCCCGGACGGGGCTTGTCCCCCTACTTGTGGAAGGACAAGCAGAGTCCAAAGAATCCCAGCTGATGCGCTCGATGATAACAGTCATACGTTACTTCGTCTCTCAGATTTTTGCTTTTTTCAGTAGGAATTCGCTTGAGTTCAGTCTGGAAAACATCACGAGACCTCAGGAATACTACAGCAGTGAATATTGGAGAAATTTCGGTAAGCAAAGTTATAATTTACTTTGTACAATCACGAAAAAGTGAAAGGAGGGTCACTGATCAGCTGATTGCCGCTAGCTCGGCAAGCTCGGGCTTGCTTTTATTTTCCTTATCTTTCTTTTATTTATTTTTTTTCCTTCTTATTCTTATTCCATTATATATTTATTCCTATTTATTTTTTTTAATCAATGCGATATTTTCATCAAGTGATGTCCTCGAAAGTTACAAGTAAAAGATCTAGATCTGCAGGTTCAAACTCGTCTCCACAAAACAGAGACCTCGCCGTGATAATAATAAAAAAATGATTCCACCAGCGACTGCTTCAGCTACCTCTTTAGGATCTGAACCACAGCCTAGCACATCATCACTAGGATTAACTGAAGGATCGCCGTTTTTTACATATGAAAACTAAACTCACTAGTGACAAATCAACATATAATCTTCGACCTACAACACACCTGCGCTCCAGTCAACAAAGTACATTACTTATGACTCATTTTTGACACACATGGGGGCCTCACATTTAACAGAAAAGTTTAGCCCACAAAAATTGATTAACCTTTTATATTTTATGCGGCACAAACGCTCCAATCTTAAAATAAAAAAAAAAAACTTATACCTTCTTACTAAAACCTACATCACTTTACATATTTATGGAATAGCTAAACCGACTAAAAAAAATATATAGTGTTTATTTTCTAATCAAAAACTAATTTTTTCTTATCGTCACTTTCTTACCGCAGTATGTCAACAAAAATCACATACAGAATAATAAGCTCACATTCCGAATTTATACGTAAAACATCTGGCATACTAACAATCAATATAAAACATGACGACACATATGTCATAGAATATTGATGACGGTTGAAAAGGAGCTGGGGATCTTCTGTAGTAAGCTCTCTTTAAAATTCTAGTTATAAGTAAATACCGATGATTATCGAATTCCCTCATGTTTGATGTGCATATTACATCAATTGCTATCATATCTGCTTATTACACGAGCTGAGCCACAGGTATAGATATAATATTTTCTTTTTAAAAACGTTATAAAGAGCTTATTAATTTCAGATAAAGATAAATTAATTAATTAAATAAAAACTTCCCGCAATTCATACTAATATTGGAAAATAAACTGTCTGGGTAAACAAACTCTTGGAAAATAAAACTACAACTGATGGTGTCTCCTACTTTCTTCTTCCAAACATCTCCTAGTTTTACTTTCCAGCATTAGATTTTACTTACAAACTTACTGCATTTGCCAATAAACTTTCTTGCTTCAAATTGCTTTTATTCTGTAAAGAGAGTTTTGTTCTTGCCATTCAAAGCACTCTTCGATTAAAGCAGTTTGAAGCACTCATTTGTAGATTAAGAATATCATGCGTTTTTTTTAATTAAAAAACTATTTTTACTGGACTCTATAATTACTTTTTTACTAAACAACAACATCACTGTATAACTGTAATTAAAATTTTTAAAACTATAATAATTGTTT
This sequence comes from Piezodorus guildinii, assembly GCA_023052935.1. Classification (NCBI taxonomy): domain Eukaryota; kingdom Metazoa; phylum Arthropoda; class Insecta; order Hemiptera; family Pentatomidae; genus Piezodorus; species Piezodorus guildinii. The sequence continues at coordinate 107,917,435 of CM041293.1, read as the reverse complement.
ATTGTATAAGTTTTTGATGTTCCTTTTTCGCTTTTTATCGTTTTCTATTTAGAGAATTTAGATTGGTTTTTTTTATGCATCACTAAACAATTTATTAATTATATTAAAATGTCGAGTGGTCCTGAAAAAGTATGTTTGAGTCTAATACATCGAGAAAGATCAGCTGATGCGCTCGATGATAACAGTCATACGTTACATCGTCTCTCAGATTTTTGCTTTTTTCAGTAGGAATTCAGTCTGGAGAACATCACTAGACCTCAGGAATATTACGGCAGTATATTGGAGAAGTTTCAGTAAGCAAAGTTATAATTTACTTTGTACAATCACGAAAAAGTGAAAGGAGGGTCACTGATCAGCTGATTGCCGCTAGCTCGGCAAGCTCGGGCTTGCTCTTCTTTTACTTATCTTTCTTTTATCTTTAATTCTTATCTCATTATTTATTTATTATTATTATTTTCTTAATCAATGAGATATTTTCATCAAGTCATGTCCTCAAAGTCTGCAAGTAAAAGATCTAGATCTGCAGGTTCTAACTCGTCTCCCACAAAACAGAGACCCCGCCGTGAACAAAATAAAAAAATGATTCCACCAGCGACCGCGTCAGCTACCTCATTAGGATCTGAACCACAGCCCAGCACATCATCACAAGGAATAACTGATGAATCTCCGTTTTTTACACCGAATCCATTTCAGATCCTCCAAAATGAAAAAGAAACAATGGAATCTTCTCCTATACCCAGAGAACCACTACCTCCACCAATATTTGTTAAAAATATTAAAAATTTTAAACTGATGTGTGCGCATTTAAACAAAGTAACAGATCCTATTAGTTATTATTGTATAAGTAGAACCAATGATACTAAAATATCTCCGACTACTGCTGAAACCTACAGAAAGATTGTAAAATATCTGACTGAGACCAAAGCTGACTTTCATACTTATCAGCTGCGCCAAGAGAGAGCATTAAGGGTCGTAATCAGAAACCTACATTCCTCAACACCCGTTGAAGCAATCAAAGAAGAACTGACAGAATTAGGATTCCAAGTGAGGCAAGTCACCAACGTTCTAAAAGATAAAAGTCCACTGCCTCTATTCTTCGTGGACTTGGAACCATCAGCAGGAGTCGAAAAAATCTATGACCTCAGCAGACTGTACTATACCCGTGTAAAAGTTGAAAAACCTTACACAAAGAAAGAAATAGTCCAGTGCCATAACTGTCAGGCATATGGTCATACCAAAAGTTATTGCCATCACATACCACGCTGTGTGAAATGCGGTGAACAGCATAAAACAGAAGAATGTACAAGATCAAGATCAGCGCCCGCTGTATGTGCTCTGTGCCTCAAGGACCACCCGGCTAACTACAAGGGATGTGAAATCTACAAGAAACTCAGAACCAGATACCAAAAACCTCAGGATCCGAATGAAACAGCTGTACCAACCAGAAGCAGAAGAGAACCATCTAAACTTGTTAATTCTAACGTGTCATTTGCCCACTTGCTTGGAGGTGGTAACCAGAATCATAAAGTCGAGGCACTGCCGGAACAACATTTTCCTCAACATTCTCAATCTATTGTACAAGAATCTATCCCTCAAAGTTTACCTAATCTTCAAAAAACTCCTCAACATCAAATTTCTCATATCCCTCCACCATCAAACGTCACAGATCTTACCAGTCTAATGACATCGTTCATCTCCGAAATCAAATCTCTTGTTATGCCGCTTATATCACTCCTTACAAATCTAGTATCGAATCTAATCCCTGCCTTGAAAAATCCTTAAATGACTTCACCTAACTCCTTATCCATTCTCCTTTGGAATGCGAATGGTGTTAGAAATCATACTGACGAACTGACAGCGTTGTTGCAAGACAAAACAATCGATGTTGCACTTATAACTGAAACAAGACTAACGACTAAACAGTACTTCAAAATACCGCAATACATGACATACCGTACTGACCACCCAGACGGTAAAGCCCATGCCGGTTCTGCTATCATTGTCCACCAATCCCTCTCTCATCATTTACTCCCACTTCCCACCTATGATTTCCTACAAGCCACAGCCATAGTAATCAAGACTTTTTCCTTTCCGGTAACCCTCACATCTGCATATTGCCCTCCTAAACATTCCATTTCCAATTCTGAATTTGTATCCTTCCTGGATTCCTTAGGAAATCGTTTCATTCTGGGTGCAGACTTAAACGCCAAGCATCAGCAGTGGGGTTCCAGAACCACGAATTCTCGAGGACGAAATTTGCTGTCTGCACTCAACTCCCGAAATTTTAATATCCTGCCTCCTGACTCCCCTACCTACTGGCCAACCGATCCTAACCGCAATCCTGACATCCTCGACTTCTTTATCCACAGCGGATTAGGCTCTCTCAACTTGTCTTTAACTCGCCTTGATGAACTATCCTCAGACCATAGTCCACTGATCCTAAAAGTATCTCTCACTCCAATTCCAAAACCCATTCCACCATCATTCATCCGAGGCCCTGTCAACTGGAACCTTTTCCGCCAAATCCTGACCGATAATATTGACCTCAGAGTAACCCTCAAAACCCAAGATGACCTAGATAATTCCTTCTATTCCTTTACCACCGCCATCCAACAAGCTGTCTGGACTGCTTCCTCTCCTAAACACTCCAATATAAATCCAGACCAAAATCATTTTCCACAACCTATTATAGACCTTATCCACACCAAACGCCGAGCAAGATCATTATGGCAGCGCACCCGACACCCAACAGATCGCCGCTCCTATAACTTCTATTGTAGACAATTGAAGAGGGAGTTGGCGAACTTCCGTTCCCAGTCCTTTAATTCCTACCTCTCCTCTCTATCAGCTCGTGATAATTCCCTGTGGAATGTCACGAAAAAGATCCTAAAATACCATCATGTTTCCCATCCTCTCCGACGTGGTGATGACTCCTGGGCTGCGTCTGATGAAGATAAAGCCGAGGAATTCGCCACACACCTCTCCAAAGTATTCACTCCTCACCCGGAATCCCACATCAATCACACCGCAAAAGTGCAAGACTTTCTTATGTCACCGATTCCACTTTCCCTACCTCCTAAAGCTATTAATCCCTCTGAGGTCAAATATCTTCTCCAAAAACTGACTCTCCGTAAATCTCCTGGACACGATCTCCTTACTCCCCAGATCCTCCGACAACTTCCGCAGAAAGCTATTATATTCCTTACTTATATTTACAACTGCATCCTCCGCACCACCTATTTTCCACTGTTATGGAAACATTCCACCATCATCCTTTTTTTAAAACCAGGTAAACCTTCCAACAACACTTCATCCTACAGGCCTATTAGTCTACTCCCCATCCTCTCAAAAATCTTCGAAAGGCTTCTTCTAAAACGTATCCTACCCATATTAGAATCTCAAAATCTTCCTTCCCATCAGTTTGGATTCCGTCCTCAGCATTCCACAATTCAACAGGGGCTCCGAGTTGTAGACCATATTTCCTCAGCTCTTGAATGCAAAGAGTATTGTTCTGGTGCGTTTCTGGACATTGCGCAAGCTTTTGACCGGGTATGGCACACTGGATTATTCTTCAAGCTGAAAACCCATTTACCCCAGTCCCTATACCTCATTCTCCGATCCTATCTCTCGAACCGTTCCTTCCGAGTTCGCTGTGGTGAAGAATTTTCTAACCTTTATCCCGTTGAGGCCGGTGTTCCTCAAGGCAGCGTCTTGGGACCCATCCTCTACATCCTTTACACTGCTGATATTCCTACACATCCTGATACCTTTCTGGCAACTTTTGCAGACGACACCGCCATCCTATCGTCCAGTTCCAATTCTGAAACAGCATCCTTAAACCTTCAGAGACACCTTTTCCTTATCGAACACTGGTGTAATAACTGGCGTGTAAAGGTGAACGAAGCCAAATGTAAACACATAACCTTTACTCTTAGACGAAAATCCTGTCCGCCAGTTTATTTCAACTCATTACCGATTCCTCTCTCAGATACAGTCCGGTATCTTGGCTTACTGTTAGACAAAAGATTGACTTGGAACCCACATACAAGACTTAAAAGACAAGAACTCAACCGACGATTCGGACAGTTATACCGACTACTCAACAGAAAATCTGAACTTACAGTTGAAAACAAATTATTAATCTACAAGACAATACTGAAGCCCATCTGGACCTACGGACTTGAACTGTGGGGGACAGCTAAACGTTCTAACATCAAACGCATTCAATCCTTTCAATCCAAAGTCCTCCGTACAATAGTAAATGCTCCTTATTATGTCTCCAATTATACCTTGCACCACGACCTTAATGTTCCATTTATTTCAGACCTAATTCCATCCAAATTTTCCAAATTCCACCAGAACCTCATTCATCATCCTAATCCTTTAGCTCAATCCCTATCCAGCTCCACTCATCCATACAACCCACCTAGAAGGTTGAAACGGCAGTGGCCCCGCGACCTTTTGTAAATATATTGGAGTTCTAGCACTGGCTAGATTCTCCACTCAATGTGATGTATGTATGAGTGTGTGTATGTGTATATAGGTATAAGTGAATTATTGACTTTTGTATTGATTCATTATTGTGTATATATTTTATTGTAATTTTATGTTGTGTAAATATTGTATGAATGTAGTATGTTTGATATCATTCAGCAATACTATTAATGTCCAAATTGGGACAGATTGTAAAATTTTCTCAATAAAAATTGTTATTACTAAAAAAAAAATACATCGAGAAACGTTCGACCCACTGATTCGCGCTTAAATTTTCGTACAAAAAAAGCAAATATATACAGCAAATTGACTCGATTCCAAACCAAGAAACCCATTTGTTCTTTCAATTTTATATATATTTTTTATTATAGCATATTTATAATCTTTAGATAAAAATTATAAACTTATGATTATAGGTGGAATAGTCAGGAATCAGTCATTTTTTGAAAAGTTTTTAATTTTGCCAACGTTTCGGCCCAAGCTTGTGAGCCATCATCAGGGCTACAAACATCAGAACAAAAGAGATACATATCAATATGATAATGAAAATTTTCTTTTGAATGTAGAGACAATGATAACATTTGAAATAAAACAGAAAATATACCAACATACTTAAATATTATACATACATATAATGATAATATGATAGATAATCTGATGATGATAAGCATAACAAATTTTACAGAACTTTAGACTTTAATATAGAAGTAAAAAAAACCTATATATAAACGTACCATTACTGAGCAATGTCCAAGCATAAACTGTGGAAAACCATAAACATAGGTAGTATGGGGAGGGGTTCGTGTAAAAACCCTGAAGGTTTTCCCCTCGAAGTGTAAATACTACAGCTTATCTTTGTTTTTAAAAAGTTTTACAAAATTATATAATGGAAAAAACAAAATAATATATCCGTATGTACAGATTCTAGTGTTTATAATTTTCTGTTAAAAATGTTGAGCCTTATTGTACATACGGATATATTATTTTGTTTTTTCCGTTATATAATTTTGTAATTTTTTTTAAAAACAAAGATAAGCTGTAGTATTTACACTTAGAGGGGAAAACCTTCAGCCCTGATGATGGCTCACAAGCTTGGGCCGAAACGTTGGCAAAATTAAAAACTTTTCAAAAAATGACTGATTCCTGACTATTCCACCTATAATAGTTTCTACAGTCAACTATACATCCTCGACATTATAAACTTATGATTATCAGCTAATATCAAAAGATGAAAGAAATTTCCTATCTACCAAATCTGAGGCTTAAATTAAAAAAACATGAGACTTCAGCTTCTGCAAGCCGTCTTTATTTCCCTTAATATCATTTTAAAAAGTTTTCTCAGCTTTTCTGTAAACTGCCTATTGAAAGCAGTGGTGGGGTTATTATTAATGACATTAATAATGAAGAATGCGGTTCTTATTAAGAACTTTCTTCTTATCAAAGGGGTTCTCTTTTATTAACTTTACCAATTTATGATATTTTTCATTCTTTCTTTTCTTTTCCCACGAATGTTGAACGGATGTTTCCATCCTAATAAGAAACTTCTTTTAGCAACTGTATCTCGTTAGCGAACAAAAATGATGCACTATGTTGTGTTCAAGTATTTTAAAGAACTTTCTAGGTATATTTGTATCGTATCTCTTTCAATCGTTTCTATTCTGTAAATAATAGTAATTGGTGATGTATGTTTGAAATATAAATATGTGAAACGGGAAAAATTATTTATGTTTTTCCACGTAAGGACTTAGGATCCCGTCTGCTGAAACTAAAAAGTCTCCAGTCCTTTTACAATAAAAAAAAATATTTCTTCCGGCTAGCCTATATAAAGTGGATACCTTGGTTAAGAAGAAATAAAACTTTTTTGAGCGAGGTGATTCTGACCACACGTCTTCAATCTCAGTTTTCCAAAAACAGATTGTGAATTCAGAATAAACTAGCATTTCTATATCTTTATCTATCTCTCTCTGTATAATATATAAATGTATTTAGCGTATATACATAAATGATGTTGCGATTCATGGTTTCTCCGAACTCCTTCTAAACAACGCAACGGATTTCGATACGGATTTTACAATCGTTGAGGGCCTTATTTCATAAAAGTTTATAAGTTTATTTTGAGATTGTGCAGAGGAAGATTATAAAGGTAATTTTAGGTATAAATAAAAGTTCCCCACCAATTAATATATTGTCGGACTATAACGTAATGTCTGCAAGTAAATTATGCATGGTCTCAGTTATGAAAAAGCTGTATTTTTGACGGAATGAGCTTGTCAGGAAGATTGACCACCCTTTTTCTACAAGAGTTAAAAATTACTATAGCTTAGTTGTGCCAAGACCAAAACATACCTGGACGACACATCAGACTTGTTCTTCTATTGCTACAGTTTTCAATAATATTCCTCCAAATTTTCAATATTTTCACCCAAATCCAAAGTCAAATTATTACTACAATGTTAAAATATGGGCTAAATCTCTCAGTGAAGAAAAAAATTGGTGAATTATTGAATTCAAATTACTTAACGCTATAGACATGTACTCAAGGCCAGCCAGCGTCACTCATTCTGATATTTACCTGTACACGATTATATGTATTCTTTATTACCTTTTAGTTTTGTCAATTACTGTTTCTTACTGTGTACTATGCTATGTTTCTTTATAATAGTTTATTATGTAATTCAATTTTGTATTTACTTGCCTTAATTTTATATCTTGTATTTACGAATTTGTTAAAGTCTTGGTTAAAGGCGGGAAATGTGTGTTATTATTTAGTTGCTAAATTACTTAGCTCGCAGCTTCTGTCTAAAACCTTAAAGGTTAGAATTTATAAAACTATTATTCTTCCCACTGCCCTTTACGGATGTGAAACGTGGCCGTTCAACATTGAAAGATGAACAACAGATTAAGGTTAAGGCACTGCGTCAAATATTTGGTACGCAGAGAGATGAGGTCACTGGGGACTTGGGATTGGGGAGCTTGTACCCTGTGAATATACTTGAGTTGATAGCATCGCGGAGACTAATGGGAGAGTAAAGTTGTTGGGCTCGGTGAGGAACGGATTCCTAGAAAGTTGGTTCTTGCTGAACCGACTGGTTGGCGTCCAAAAGGTAGATCGAAGCGTCAATGGGAGAATTGCGTCAAGGCTGATCTCAGGGGCTTGAGGATGAACGGTGATCATTGGACGAGTCTGTGTAGGCAGTATTTGGTGGTATTGGCATCGAACCTTCGGGTTCACTAGGCCTGTTATTATTTTATTATTATATATGAATTTGTATTCTTTATTGCATTTGATTTAGTCATTTACTGTGTATTGTGTTACTGTTTCTTTATAATTGTATTTTTAATTTCACTTACTATATATAGTACTATTGTATTATACTTACTATTGCGATCGTGAAAATTTTCGAATTCCAGTTTTCAACGGAAATACACATTTTAGGGTCCCCTGAGTCCAAATAACCAAGTCCCGCAAAAAGGTGTATGTGTGTGTGTGTATGTGTGTGTGTGGTAACTCCCGGGCGGAAACGGTAAGTTCTATGAAACTGAAATTTCATATTTAAGACAAATATACGCCCGAGACGTTACAAAACCTTTTTCATCAAAATGAGCTTACCATAAGAGCCACTTTATACCTTGCGATTTGTACCTTTTTTCGATTTTCTCAAAAACGGTTCCGACGATTTTGATTAAACTCCCTATATCGATGTAAAATTTAATGGGCTTTAATATCATTTAGGTTTCATTCGGATAAAAATGGTTCGACGGAGCTTAAATGCCGATATTTTAATTTTTTTTCCTCTAAAGTACCTTTAATTTTGGTTGATTCTATAAAAATAACTATATTATCTTGTTACCACTGATGAAAAACAGATAAATATATAAATCGAATGAATTCGCTACCCAACTAAAGGAAAAAATTGAAAAAATATATTTTTAATAAAAATTTTTGTTTTTGCACATTAGAGAAATAATATACATGTATGATATACCGTTGGAAAGCTAAAGATTTTAGAAAAAATATTATCTTATACTCAAGCTTTTAAAATTTAATAGAGAGTGATGAAAAGAAGATAAAACTAACTGATTATTTTAGATAACAATATAATAGATTTTTTAATAAAACACATGTATCTATATGAATTCAATTTAATTAATTCTTTAACAGTTTCACGTATTTTTATCTCCAAGTGTATTTGAAAATTCTTTCATTGATTTTAAAAATAGAGGTAAGTGAAAGTCGTGTGTTGCCCGCACCAGATTTTTATATTCTTTAATGCACTTATACAGTCTGACTAGTAATAATGACCACCATGCACTTATACAGTCTGACTAGTAATAATGACCACCATGATATAAAATCCCATTAAGTCATACATGAACATAGCGAATTTATTCATTTAATAATGTACCTAGCGTTTAATAGAAAATATTAAAAATATATAAAAAACAATAATATAAAGTGATGATTCCGATATTACAATTTTAGTGAAAAGTTTGCTGTAACATTTTAGGCTCATATTTACATACGTTAAATATATGATTCCTCTTTATTGCGACTGTTCTTTTTTTTAATTTAACTTAGTTTGACATGTTTTTGGAAGACTTGGTTGAATCTACTGGACTTAAAATCTGTGAACTGAAATTATAAATTTCACACGATTGCAATACTCTTCCCTTTTGTAGGTTTCGCATATAGCTTAGATGAAGTAAAATTTTATTTGTAGCTATTTATAACTCTATAAGAAATAAACTATTGAAACTGTTGTAAATATAAGTGTCATGCCGCTGCATATTATCACCGACTTTGCCTAAAAATTATTTTATTCTAGGCCACGCACAAAAGCTATTTATTCCCCACTAAATCATGCCTTTGGATTGTATATTTTATTTTTTAATGCATTTTATGTGTTAGTGTTGTCTTTTTTAAAATTAATATTAAAGCCAAAAGTCATGTACATCATAACGATGTGTAATGGAAACATAAACTCATTTCCATTAAAAAAAAAAAAAAAAAAGTGTCATTATTTTCACTGAAAAAGGAATGAAATTGCCGAAGTTGAAGAGTCGTTTCTCATTGGGTATTAATAATTCAATTAGTCCGCCCGAATGACAGCATTTGATTGGCTTGTGGTCTTTGTTGTCACCAATTCATTTTGGAGAGAATGACAGTGGGTCCTTCCAAGAACCAATATTGACTCTTCATGATTCATTTTAAAATTATAACTCATCTTAGATATTTAACTTATAAAATTATTTATTTTCAATTATTTAAATATAAATTCAAAAATTAGATTGGTGCTCATCGAGTTAGGACAACATTATGTGATAAAATAATATTGTATGCAGTGTAGTTAATCTTCCAAATTTGAATTAATTGCAATTTACCTTATTTTATTTATATAAGGACTCAATTTTCTAAGTAGTAGTTAAGGAAAAGTCCTGAAATAATATTATGTTATTCGTGGGAAACATATTATAAAATTATAAATATAAAAGCACTGTCTTTAATTACCAGTATATTTTCCTGATTATATTAAAACCATTATTCTCAAAAAAATTATTTCTTTCGAACTTTAAAAAAACAAACATGTCGTTCACGGAAAGAAAATGTTGGACACCTTACTAGTGTTGTATTAATGTCTAGAGGTTTATATGACTTATTATTGAGTTTGAAAGTAATTTAAAAAAAATCGGGTGGGGGAAACACACGACTTTCACTTATATTTACTGTTGAAATCAATTTAAGAACTATTACATACATTTATATTTAAAGAAAACAATTTTTAGTTAATTTAAATAAAAATTGTACTCAGTTTTGTTGGAAAAATATTATTTAGATTAAATAATAGAGTTCTGCGCATGCGCATGAGTATAGCAGTCATCATTCAAATCGTCTCTTGGATTTCTTGCTTTTTCAGTTGGAATTCACTTCAGTGCAATCTTGAAAACATCACCAGGCTTCAGGATAACAACTGCAGTAAATATTGGAGCAAAAAACAGTAAGTTTTGTTACAATTTACGGTGTAAAGTGAATGCTGGCTAACCTCTTCACATCAGCTGATTGCCAATAGCTCGGCAAGGCCGGGATTGGTTTTCTTTTCTTTAGTTATTGTTTTATTTTCCACATCTAGTTATTATCTTATTATCTTCTTCACATGAAATGCGATATTTTCACCAAGTGATGTCCTCCAAAGCATCAACTAAAAGATCTAGATCTAGTGGTTCAATCACGCCTCCCATAAAACAAAGACCCCGCCGTGATACCAATAAAAAATTAAATCAGCAAGCAACCCCTTCAGGTACTAATACCGAATCTGAACCACAACCTGGCACATCGTCACAAGGGATGACTGACGAATCTCCGTTTTTCACCCCAAATCCTTTTCAAATCCTACATAATGAAAAAGAAAACATGGAATCTGCTCCTACACCCAGTGAACCACGGCCTCCACCGATATTTGTCAAAAATATTAAAAATTTTCAGTTGTTGTGTGCTCAATTGAATAAAATTACCGACTCCACCAGCTACTACTGTATGAGTAGAATCAATGACACCAAAATATCACCGACCACCGCCGAGACGTATAGAAAAATAGTGAAATATCTAACTGATACTAAAGCGGATTTCCACACTTATCAGTTACGCCAAGAGAGATCTCTTAGAGTTGTAATAAGAAATCTACATTCTTCTACACCAGTTGAAGCAATTAAAGAAGAACTTATGGAGATGGGTTACAAAGTGCGCCAAGTCACTAATGTCATAAAAGATAGGGTTCAACTTCCGCTATTCTTCGTTGACTTGGAACCATTGTCAGGGGTAGAACAAATTTATGATCTAAAAATACTGTACTATACAAGTGTAAAAGTCGAAAAACCTTACACCAAGAGAGAAATTGTTCAATGTCACAATTGTCAGGCGTATGGTCATACCAAAAGTTACTGTTATCACATACCACGCTGCGTGAAATGCGGTGAACAGCACAAGTCTGTGGAATGTACAAAACCGAAGTCAACACCCGCTGTATGTGCTCATTGCCTCAAGGACCACCCGGCCAACTACAAAGGATGCCAAATCTATAAGGAACTAAGGACCAGGTATCAAAAACCCCAGGTACTGGATGAAACAGCAAGACAAACAAGAACTAGAAGAGAACCCTCAAAAATAATCGATGCTAATGTATCATTTGCCCACTTACTTGGAGGTGGGAACCAATGTAGTGAAACCGAGGCCCTGCCGGAACTGCAAAATGTACCTAAATATCCTCAGTCCATTCAACAAATACCTCTTCCTCAAAACGTAATCAATCCTAAAAATCCTCATCCACAACAAATCTCTCATATCCCACCTCCTTCAAATGCCACAGACCTTACCAGTTTGATGACATCCTTCATTTCCGAAATCAAATCCCTTGTCATGCCCCTAATCACAATCCTTACGAATCTTGTATCAAATCTCATTCCTGCCATAAAAAAGCCATAAATGACCTCACCTAATTCCTTATCTATTCTCCTATGGAATGCGAATGGTGTTAGAACTCACACTGACGAACTTACAGCCTTACTGCAAGACAAAAAAGTTGATGTTGCACTCATTACTGTAACTAGACTAACCACTAAACAGTACTTCAAAATACCTGAATACACGACATACCGGACAGACCATCCAGACGGCAAAGCCCATGCCGGTACTGCTGTCATTGTCCACCGATCCCTCTCCCATCACTTACACCCACTTCCCGCCCACGACTTCCTACAAGCCACCTCTGTTATAATCAAGACCTTTTCTTTTCCGCTCGTCATCGCATCAGCATACTGCCCTCCTAAACATCCCATTTCTTCTGCCCAATTTGGATCCTTCCTCTACTCATTGGGGAATAACTTTATTCTGGGTGCAGACCTAAACGCCAAGCACCAACAATGGGGTTCCAGAACCACAAATACTCGTGGACGGACATTGCAGGCTGCACTCAACTCCCGACGCCTTAATCTCCTACCTCCCAATTCCCCTACCTACTGGCCAACAGATCCTAACCGTAATCCAGACATCCTTGACTTCTTCATCCACAGCGGATTAGGCTCCCTGAACTATTCCGTAACTCGCCTTGATGAACTATCCTCTGACCATAGTCCACTGATCCTAAATGTATCCTTAACACCTATTCCTAAACCTGTCCCACCGTCATTCATCAGAGGCCCTATCAACTGGAAACTCTTCCGCGAAATCCTCACCAATGATATTGACCTCAAAGTGACTCTCAAAACCCAAACTGACCTTGACAATGCCGTCTATTCCTTTACAACCTCGATTCAACAAGCCACCTGGACTGCCTCCTTTCCCAAGCACTCCCAAATAAATCCTTACAAAAACCATTTACCACAACACCTCCTAGACCTAATCCACACTAAACGCCGAGCCAGAGCATTATGGCAACGCACCCGTCACCCATCAGATCGCCACTCCTATAACTTTTATTGTAGACAATTAAAGCGGGAGTTGGCGATCTTCCGTTCCCAATCCTACAATTCCTACCTCTCCTCTCTCTCGACTCGTGACAATTCCTTGTGGAATGTCACGAAGAGAATTCTTAAATCCCCTCTGATATCCCATCCTCTCCGGCGTAGTGATAATTCCTGGGCTGCTTCTGACAAAGATAGGGCCCAGGAATTCGCACTACACCTTTCCAAGGTATTCACTCCTCATTCCGATCTCAATCCAACCCATACCGCAATAGTTGAAGAGTTCCTTACGTCACCGATACCAATTTCCTTACCACCTAAAGCAATCAATCCCTCTGAGGTCAAATATCTTCTTAAAAAGCTTCCTCTCCGTAAATCTCCTGGATACGATCTCCTTACTCCTCAAATCCTAAGACAACTTCCATCTAAAGCCATTACATTCCTTACATATATCTATAACTGTATCCTACGCACTACCTATTTCCCTCTGTTGTGGAAACACTCGACTATCATCCTTTTCCTAAAACCAGGCAAACCCTCCAACTGTACGTCATCCTACAGACCTATTAGCCTTCTTCCGATCCTCTCCAAAATCTTCGAAAAACTCCTATTAAAACGAATCCTAGCCAAATTTCATAATTTTCCTCCACACCAGTTTGGATTCCGTCCTCAACATTCCACGGTTCAGCAAGGACTCCGAGTTGTAGACCACATTTCCTCCGCCCTTGAGTGCAAGGAGTATTGTTCGGGTGCCTTTCTGGACATAGCTCAAGCTTTTGACCAGGTGTGGCACCCGGGACTGCTCTTTAAGCTCAAAACCCATTTACCTCAATCTTTATACCTAATCCTCCGATCCTATTTATCAAACCGCTCCTTCCGAGTTCGTTGTGGTTCCGAATTTTCCAAACATTATTCTGTTGAGGCCGGTGTTCCTCAAGGCAGCGTCTTAGGACCCGTCCTCTACATCCTCTACACCGCCGATATTCCTACCGATCCCAAAACCTTTCTGGCAACATTTGCTGATGACACAGCCATTTTATCATCCGATTCCGATCCTGAAGTAGCATCTCTAAATCTCCAAAGGCACCTTTCCCTTGTCGAAGACTGGTGTAAGGCTTGGCGAATTAAGGTGAACGAAAGCAAATGTACACACGTCACCTTCACCCTTCGACGTAAATCCTGTCCAACAGTTAAATTCAATTCCATACCGCTTCCTTCCTCAGACACAGTCCGGTACCTTGGCTTTTTACTAGACAAAAGACTGACGTGGAACCCACATACAAGACTTAAAAGGATAGAACTCAACCGCAGATTCGGCCGGTTATACAAACTACTGGACAGAAAATCTCATCTTACAGTCGACAACAAATTACTAATATATAAGACAGTACTGAAACCTATATGGGCCTACGGACTTGAACTATGGGGGACAACTAAACATTCTAACATCAAACGTATCCAATCCTTCCAATCCAAAGTCCTTCGAACAATAGTTAATGCTCCTTATTACGTTACCAACTGTACCCTACACCACGACCTTAATATTCCATTTATTTTAGACCTGGTACCATCCAAATTTTCCAAATTCCATCAGAACCTTCTTCATCACCCTAATCCTCTTGCTCAATCGCTCTCCAGCTCCACCCATCCCTACAATCCTCCTCGAAGATTGAAACGGCAGTGGCCCCGCGACGTTTTGTAAACTTTTATTCTGGAGTTCTGACACTGGTCAGATCCTCCACTCATGTACTGTATGTTTGTGGCTATTCCGCCCTAGCTCGGCCTCCACTGGCTTACACCAGTGAAGCGCCGGGTGAGAGGCGCTGGGATCTCTTGGATTCGGCTTCTCCCCCCACTTGTGGAGGGAGCAGCGGAGTCTAGGGTCCCTTTAGCAGATTGTATATATTGTATATAGTTAAGTTTGCTTGTATGATTTTTGTTTATTTCCCAACTTGTATTTATCTCTACTACAGGTTGTTGTTTTGATTTGTTTGTTGTTGTTTTTTTTAATTGTTATTTTCTTGTATATATTCGAATTTATTTATTTCCGATTTTATGTAATTTGACTTTATTATCATTATTCTGTATATATTGTATGAATGTGTACTACATCTCTATTACTAATGTTCATTATGTAACAAACTGTAATATTTCTCAATAAAAAAAAAAAAAAAAAAAAAAAAAAAAAGATTAAATAATATACCTATATTAAATTGTTACGTATAATAATCAGTAATAAGTTCATGCTCTATTCATCTCTTAACATTACCTTTTACAACTTTGTGTATGAGATAATGTCTTTTTCTAAAATCTTTCTCGGTATATTATACGTCTATGTTAGTTTATAATTTATAAAAAACCAAATTTACATTTAAAAAAACATTCTTCTCTTGTATCCTTTTGTAATGTATTGAGGATACTGAGGGGAGTTCATAATTAAATAATTTTAATATTAAACAATAAAAGATGGAGAAACCTTTGTCGGCAAAACATCAAAAGGCGTTTACCTCCATGGGGCCCCCCAGCAATATGTACCTCGGGAAACTTCTTAGACACTAGGACAAAGGACCCCCGCCATGGGGCACACCCAGATCAGCCCCGCCCGAGGTGACGACGATGAGGAGAAGATTGGTAAGAGGCAGTCAAGTTTTATCCACAAGAAGAGGGAGTCGGGTTCCATCTACAAGAAGAGGAGGTGGCCGTCAGGGTTCTGAGAGCAGCTAGAGGATGAAGCAGAGAATGGACGTCGCATGCCACCTATTGGATTGGTAAACACGATACCTTTGGAAAGGTGATCCAATGGTATCATTAAATATAGTTTATATATTGACTAAATATTGCAAGTCAGTCATCAAATTCGTTTAACTTCTATAATGAGCCGTTATTTGTCAATGCTGATAAGACGATCGATATGGTTAAATTTTTAGGATGTGCAAAATTAATGGTACTTTAGAGGGAAAAAATACGCTATTTAAGCCCTGCCAGACTATTTTAATCAGAATGAAACTTATATAATATTAATGCCCATAATAATCCATAATACATCGATATAGTGAGTTCAATCAAAATCGTGAGATCCGTTTTTGAGTAAATAGCAAAAAGGTTCAAAATGCATAATACCACTTCCAGTTAGCTAACTTTAGTGAAAATGCTGCTGTAACATCTTAGGCGTATAGTTGTCTCAAATTTCGGTTTGCCACAATTGCAGCGAGTATTGAAAATAAAGCATATCATATCTTTATGATTTATAATTCTTTTTAAACAAAACTACAGCTCTTGAGCTGAATAAATTCGTTGCCAGGTGTGAAGTATGTGCCTGGAGGTGGCTCGTTTGAGAAAAGCACGAGGCTGGTTATTAAGGGAAGAGACAATGAATCTAGCACAATTCTATTCCCTTCCCCTCCATCTCAGCAAACATACTGAATACACATTTAGACTGGATGTGGAACCCTTAACTAACTCACGCCTCGCATATTCCACTTCTCCTTGCCTCATATTTTCTGAAGCGTAAGATGTCAATAAAAATTACATATTCTTCTCGTCAAAATAAGATGTATTTTGGCAATCCTAAAACAAACATTAATAAATTCAAATATAAATAATATGTATTTATGAATGTATTGTTATTGTATGACGGTTTACAAATATATTGAATAGGTCTGCCAAGATCGTCCTCCTTCTTGGGAACTAATTTATGAAAACTCTCCAACAAAAAAAATGATTTGCCACTTTTGATATTTTATTCCTTTTTCTGAATTCATGTATATATTAGTATGTATAATCATGAATGTTCAGGTGATTTTTGCTTTTCTATTTTAAAGTGTTTTTAATTTAATGTTGTGTGGCGGATGCTACACACGCTCGCTCACAGATGGCGCTAGCGGCGTCCACATATCTTACCGGCCAAATATAAGAAGACGCTATATCCTATAAAATTGTATATTGTTACCAGTTAATGTCATTGTAAATATTTATACCTATATAACTGTTTTATGAGAATAAATAAAGCACTCAATATAATTTGACCTAGGGTTAAGACCCTAATCCGCTAGCAAAGCTCTCACTGTCAATTATCGACATGGATGACTAACATCCTCAAGAGTTGGCTCAGATCACCAACTTGGTATCTCCCTAGGTCAGATTAACTCTGCCTTTGTAACGTAATGTGGTTTATCTTTATTTCACTTCCTTCTTGTACTCTCCCTCCTTCTAACCTTCGCTACTGTCGTGCTACTATCACGCAGAGCGAATTCTCTCCTTATCCACGCTACTGTCGTGCTACTACCACGCAGAGTGAAATCTTTCCTAACCCACACTATTGGCGTGCTTTTACCACATAGAGTGTAATCCATCCTAACCAGTCTTCCCTTCTAATTCATTATATGTCTTCTCCATTAAACTCTCTATTAAATATAGTACCCCCAACTTGTAATCCAGATTTCCGTACTGCGCTTTAGTTTAGCTAACAGTGGAATATTTATGTTATTGAATCGATCTAAAAGTTGAAAAAAAATGTTAACAATTCTTTTTTATGAATTTTTAACAACTTAAGTACGATTTGGTGCGTAATGCTTTTTCTGTTACATTTATTACTTTAAAAAAACAACATATAACCTTTACGATAGATGATGTACGATGGTAACAGAGAATTATCATAATATCTCTTATCATAACATTACAAATAACATATGTTTATGAGTTTATGCGTTAATAATAACTTTATATTAACTTTTATGAATTATTGTATTGCCATTTTAACTTTTCTAGAAGTTAAAGGTATATTATGTGTCTATATTATTACTCATAATTCAGGAATAGTTTTAGATGACTTCATTTCAGAAAATTAAAGTTTCCCTTTTCATAACTTCAATGTATTTTACTAATTAATCTTCAGGAAAGAATGCACTAAATCAATGTTTCCCAACTAGTGGTCCCCGAGATGAAATTGGAAAATAGTTTTTAATTACCTTAACGTAAAATGTTTATGAAGCCGCGTCTTTTAGTAAGAAACACACGCTCTCTTTGAAGAAATGTAACATTCCGAGTATAATATCTTGTGTTTACTGACATGTAACTGCTACATTAATTAATTATATTGTTTTTATTTAATCTTAATAAATGTCTCTATCGTCTATCAAAACTATATAAATCTTTTTTCAACCTTAATTTTACCTGAATGTTCTAAACTAATGAGGTTAGTGAAAGTGGCGTATAGTGCCCACAAGATTTTTAAATTCAAACTTATCTGTATTATATTTGGGTATTTTACGCTTCTCTTTGAAGTTCTTCGTTTGAACTGATTTTTGTCGTGAGAACTTCTTATATGAATTTATTGATCCGATTAGTCAGTTTCTATGGATGACAATCTGCATTATTAAACGACATGCAATTTTCACAGTTATTGATTTAGGAGAAGAACCTCAGTGCCAACTGCAGTTGTTCTATTTAATTATATCACAGTATTATTTGTGTTGTTGGTATAATCAGTGCTTAGTATTTCTTTTTTGTTATTTATCACTAAGTATAACTTTTAAATTACGTGTTTCATGTTGAATTCTTTTTTTTTCTGAAGTGTTGATGCAAAATGTGAATTTTATATATTTTTCCTTTATAAGTAATATAGGTGTAATACTTTGTTTTATTTATTTTACTACAGAAGGCTATTATGCTAAGCTAAGGATGTAAGAAATTTTTTTTTAAACCTTTTTAAACTGATTTCAAGTTTTGAGATATGTAAAAGATGTGTGTGTTGCGTGTACTTGTACTTGTGTTGTAATTGTACTTTAAATTTAAAAAAATTAAAAACATGAACTTGAAAAATAAATAATTCATCGATCAACAACGATTAAATCATCACGATATCAAGTTTTATCAAATATATTAAATTTTTTTTTTAATTGCTATATGCATATCACAATCATAAAGTATCGTTAACTCCCCATTTCTTCAAACGTTTTTTATTTTATAATAATTCACTGTGTAAGCATTTAACTTATTTTAAATAATTTGGTTCGATTTGCACAGAAGAGTGTTAAGTTTTCGAGAAGACTAGGTAAGAATATGTCATTAAGTTAAACTTTTAAAATAATTAATTAATAAGCAACAGCATCTTAATCAATTATAAACATCAACAAATGTCAATCACGAATTTTTTAAAATTTGTCCGTAGTCAATTTTTTCTAACAATTAATTTATAGTATATTCTCACGACAAACCCAACTACCTTCTGAAATCATTGTTGAAATACACTTTTCCTGGTTACGAATGGTGATTGGACCAGATCTGGGGCGTAGAGTCCCAGGACCCAAGTTGGTTCTGCTCCGATACATAGCGACTGATACAGAGTCCAATGAATTCAGTTTGCCTTTTATGTGAGCGCTTCTAAAAAGGAAGCCTATTGAATAATTCAGTGCAAGAATTATAGGGAACCTGATTTAAATTTTGTCCCGTTGGGCGGAGAACTCTGCTACAGCGCTGTAATAAATTCGAGTTCAACACAAACTCGCTGTCTCAGTTTTATGTTACCTTTAATACAACCTAAAATATGGCTTTATGGCTCATCAAAGATCTAATTTATCTATTACTTATTTAGGGGGTGACTTATTAGTAGTTAATATTTATTCGGTCGTGTTTTTCTGGTATTATAGATGGAAAATAAAAGTTATCCATTTTTAGTAATTCATTGATATTACAAATGTCTCCAATAAGGGTTATAAACGTTTTAGGATCCCCAGAGTCTAAATGGCGAAGTCCCTTAAAAAGGTCTGTATGTATGCGTGTGATAAGTCTAGCACAAAAATGAAAAGTCGTACGAAGCTGAAATTTCATATTTAATACTACAATAACCCTGAGATGTTACAGCAACTTTATCATAAAACTCGGCGAACCAGAAGAGCCACTTAATACTATGCATTTTGCGTCTTAACTAAGTGCAAACATATTTTTTTCTGCGATTTTGGTGTTTTTTAACATAAAAACAGTAATAATATAGAAGTACAATATACCGTTGGAAAACTGAAGATTTTAGAAAAAATATTATCTTATACACAAGGTTTTTAAAGTTAATGAAGATTGATGAAAAGCCAATAAAACTAACTGATTTTTTTTTCGTAATAATATAATAGATAATTTAATAAAACACATGATTCTATCGAAACATAATTTTATTATTTCTTTATTTTTTTTCACTTACTGTATTTGAAAATTCTTAAACTGATTTTAACAACGGGGGTAAGTGAAAGTCGTGTGTTGGGAGCACTAATTTTTTTTTTTTTTTGTATTTTGTTAAATATTAAGTTCCTTCCACTTACTGTTTTTAAAATTAATGAATACACATTATAAGAGTGAATAAAGCAATCTGGATCCCCATGCCTTTTTATCAATTTATGCCCCATATAATTTATTTTTTGTAAGCTAGAAATTGGGGAAGATATTTAATATGGATATTAGATAGATATTATATTTTTCTATAAAAGAAGTTAGAGACTGATTATTTTGTGATTTACTAAATACGGTTTTATCATCGAGTAGCTGCTGATCAAAGGTTTTTCTTCGATCGTTATTTTTTTTCCTATGCTCTGAACCTCAATAAAGCGGTAAAAAAATCCTTCTTCTTAAACAATGATATAAAAACTGAATAGATTATGCCAAGGATGATTAATTGGTATTTATCTTCTTAAAAAACGAAGTTTCTAAAAAACTTAGAAATATCCCTCGAAATCATTGAGATATACTTCAACAAAATTATTCATGAGAGCTAGAAACATTCATTGTACAGTTAATAAAAGGAAATCTCTTTCAAGAGCTTAGAGTACCGATGTTGAAAAGAATGTATCAATGGAAATGGAAATTGATTTGATTAAAAGCACCCGTTCAATTTTTTTTTTTTTTCAATGCTCAATTTGTTTTGATCAATTCATTAAGTAATTTTCTTTTCTTTATATCTTTGAATATCCAGAAATAAATATAAACTTTATTCAAAGAACTTATATGTTTATAAATACGTGTATATATAAAAAAAGTGTATATTACAGCTCTTATCTTAAAAAAAATAAAACTTACATAAAAAATAATTTTGCACTTTACTCTTTCAGTTGATTTTCCAAATTCATCCGACTTACATATTTGGCGGTTTTTTATCAATGCTAACAACATGAAATGGTTAATGTTTTCGAATCTACAAAATTGAAGAAACTTCAGAGGAAGAAAATTTAAACTATCGGCATTTAAGCCCTATCAGACTATTTCAATCGAAATGAAACCTACATCATAAGACCATTAAAATTTTAATCGCTAAAGTGAGTTCAATTGAGATCGTTTTTGAGAAAATTGATAAAAAGGTGAAAAATGTAAGGTATGAAGTGGTTCTTGTGTTTAACTGATTTCGATGAAAAAGTTGCTGTAAAATCTCAGGCATGGCCGCTCTTAAAATATGAAATTTTAATTTTTGCTCTATCATAAAAGTTTATCGTTTTTGCACTAGACTTACCACATACACGAACTCACAGACACATACACGTTTTTGTGGGACTTGGTTTTTTTTTACTCAGGGGACTCTAAAACGTGTATTTCCGTTGAAAACTGGAATGCGAAAATTTTCTAGATCGCAATACATTCCCTTACTATAGGGGTACTCACTACGTTTGCTATAGCATGCTATTTGTGCTATTGTGCTAAACCCATCAATTTTATACAAGAAATAACTGTAGAAACTCAACGGATTTAGCAAAATAACACAAATAGCATGCTATAGCAAACGTAGTGAGTACCCCTTATATGTTACGAAAGTAAAAATTAAATCGTAGAAGCACTTTTATGCATTTTTTATTAGTTTGTTTCACATATGATAATGTGAAGTACTTAAACATTTATCTCTGAGTATTCATATCTAGAAGAAAATTCTATACCAAGAGTTCCCAACCTGGTATTGCATTTACAAGATATCTATCAGATAGCGGGCACCATATGTTTCCGTATGCTTTGTTCAATGTAAATTGTGTATTTGATATTTTTAATAGTACTTTAATATAAGGAGATATTTTAACTATAATTAAAATAAAAGCCCTGGAGGTAGCGCTAAAGTTTGTGTTTCTTCTTTGTTCTAATGTTTATCTTTTGGAATTGAAATAATAAAAAAATACGTGTACGTTTTCTTATAATTGGTTTAAGTATTTTGAGGTGAGAATCTAATAATCAACTTTATTCAATGTTCAATCTTTATAACAATGTGACCCTTTGTTGAAGTATAAAATTAGTTGAATGTTTTAGTTCATTTATTTTTACTGCTAAGTAAAAATATTATATTCTGATTAAAAAAAAAAACAGCAATGATGATAACATTAAAATATATAATGATATCATGTGAATAAGTTTCATTTTAATAGAAATCTCCAGTTAATTGGATATCAGCAGTTCAGAGGAAAGTTTTCTCCGAATATTATTGAACAATAAATTGATTTTTGGCGCTGACCCAACTTTGCTAGTTCCTGAATTGGAAACCAAATTGCATTTTCCCCATCGTAAGGATGACTTTATTGGCGAAGGTAACAAATTTGCGGTCAGTTCGATAGAAAATTTCGTTGCCTCCAATCACCCCTAACTCGGCACCTATATCTATCTCCGTGATAGAAGCCTTTATCCTACCCGCTTCTCTACTTTTATTTTTCCTCAGGGAAAATCTTTTCTAAGGCAAGGAAAATACGATTCTAACAAGCTTTATTTGTTATAAAAGTTATGATGATTTAAAACTGTGACATCGGTGAATTTTTTCAACTTTTGTGATTATTGTACATAGCAATTTATTACATAACAATATCAAATTTCCACAGCCAGACACAATCAGATATCTGGGCTTGACATTAGGCAGAAGAATGACATAGACACATCAGGAACAGACAAATAACGTTAAACAGAAGACAGAAACTTTTATACTCTCTTTTTTCAAGACGTTCAAAATTAAAACTTAAACGAGAATTGAACACTTGCAAATACTTACTGAAACCCCTTTGGACTTACGCGTCGCAGACATAAAAAAAGACACACATATGTAAATTTCAAATTTTTCAATAAAAAACTTCTAGAACTATTACAAATACACCATGGTACGTTAACATTACTTTACATACAGATCTCCACATGTATACAGTCAACGGACATACTCAGACCCTCTACACGACAACTTACACAGACATACTAACACATTAATATAGAACATGGTAACTACTGAAATGCTTTGCATCTGTCGAAGGCTAGAAAGGAGCTGGATGAGGGATCTCCTGTAATAAACAAAAAACAGGAATCAAGCCAGGAAGACACCGCTGGGTTTTACTCTATTCATCAAGCCTACTACGCTTAAAAATAAAAAACTAGTCCCATCTTATTCAATGATTGTCCATTAATAGCCCAGTAGAATTAGACCAAAAAATCTGGTGCGGGCAACACACGACTTTCACTTACCTCAATTTTTAAAATCAATGAAAGGATTTTCAAATACAGTTAGAGATAAAAATACGTGAAATTATTAAGGAATTAATTAAATTAAATTTCTATAGAAACATGTGTTTGATTAAAAAATCTATTATATTATTATCTAAAATAATCAGTTAGTTTTATGTTCATTTCATCACTCTCTGTTAACTTTTAAAAGCTTGTGTATGAGATGATAATTTTTCTAAAATCTTTAGCTTTCCAACGGTATATCATACATGTATATTACTGCTCTTATGTTCAAAAACGAAAAATTGCTAAAAAAAATTTTTTTTCTGTTTTCTCCTTTAGTTGGGTATCGAATTTATTCAATTTATATATTTACCAGTTTTACATCAGCGTTAACAAGATAATCTAGTTATTATTATTGAATCTACAAAATTAAATGTACTTTAGGGGAAGACAATTTAAAATATCGGCATTTAAGCCCTGTCAGACCATTTTTATGTAAATAAAATCTACATGATATTAAAGCCCATTAAATTTTACATCGATATAGCGAGTTTAATCAAAATCGTTGGAACCGTTTTTGAGAAAATCGAAAAAAGGTGCAAAATGCATGGTATAAAGTGCCTCTTCTGGTAGGCTCATTTAGATGAAAAAAGTTTTGTCTCGTCTCGGGCGTATAGTTGTCTTAAATATGAAATTTCAGTTTCATAGGACTTACCGTTTCCGCCTGGGAGTTACCACACACACACACACACACACACACAGACCTTTTTGCGGGACTTGGTTATTTGGACTCAGGGGACCCTAAAACGTGTATTTCCGTTGAAAACTGGAATTCGAAAATTTTCACGATCGCAATACTTCCCCTTACTATACATATTAAGTGAAAGTAACAAGAGGGTTGGCTAGAAAAAGGTAGGATAAATTTAATTTTTAGGCACGATTGTTCGTATTGTCGTACCTCATTAAAAACCTAAGTTTTCACACTTTTCACCCTTGTGCGTTTTCCGCCATCTTGGAAAAACCTATAAAAAAAAATTCTTTTTTCAGTTTTTTCCTTCTAAATCTGTTCCTGGACATTTTAGAGCAAACTTTGTCGTTAGCAAACGCACAAGGGTGAAAACTTGGGTTTTTAATGAGGTTAGCAGTAGAAACAATCGTGCCTAAAAATTAAATTTACCCCACCTTTTTCTGCCCAAAATCCTATTTCTACTGGGCTATAAGTTGACACGTGTGAATAGAAACATTAAGATGAAAAACTAAAAAAATCTAGTGCGGGCAACACACGACTTGCACTTACATCGACTGTAAAAATCAAATACAAAAACTATTAAATATAATTCAATTTGAAAAAATATTTCAAGTTGATGTTAATAAAACGTACATTCATTTTTGTTGGAAACGTATGATTTAGATTAAATACTATAGCCATATTAAGTTGTTAATCAGTGATAAGTTTATTTCCCTATTCGTCTTTTTATATCACCTTTTACAACTTTTTGTATCAGATAATACTTTTTTTTAAATCGTTAGCTTTCCAACGTTATATTACACATCTATATTGATATTCTTGTGTTCAAAAACACAAAAATTGCATTAAAAATATTTTTGCAGTTTCCTTTTTAAGTTGAATATCGAATTCGTTCAACTTATGTATTTAGCTGTTTTTTATCAATGATAACAACATTATACGGTAATTTTTTTAGAATAGACAAAATTAAAGGTACTTAAAAGGAAGAAAATTTAAAATATCAGTATTTAATCCCTGTCAGACTATTCCAATCAGAATAAAACCTTCATCATATTAAATCTCATTAAATTTTGCATTAAAAATATTTTGTGCACTTTTCTCCTTTAGTTGTTTATCAAATTCATCCAACTAGTATATTTAGCCGTCCTTTATCAATGTCATTAAGATAATATGGTTCATCTTTTGGTATGTACAAAATTAAAGATAGTTTATAGAAAGATAATTTCAAGTATCGACATTTAAGTCCTGTCAGCCTATTTCAATCAGAATGAAACCTAAATCATATTAAAGCTCATTAAATTTTACACCAATAGAAGGAATTTAATCAAAATCGTTCGAGCCGTTTTTTCGAAAATCGTAGAAAGGTGCAAAATGTATGGTATAAAGTGGCCCTTTTGGTTTGCCGATTTCGATGAAAAAGTTGATGTGACATCTCGGGCAACTGTTCACTTCGTACAAATGTTCGTTTTCGTGCTAGACTTACCACACACACACACGGACACACTCACAGACCTTTTTTTCGATACTTTAATATATAGGTAAGTGAAAGTAATAAAATGATTATATTATTTCATCAATAATCAGTTTCCAACGAAACTGAATATACTTCTTTAAAATTTGTTCCACTTTATTTTATAATTTTCAAATTGTTTTTAACAACCAATTAAATCGTGTGTTGCCCTCACCAGGTTTTTTTTTTTTTAAATAAAAAGAACGAAAACAAAATTCTTCACCACATTCATTAAAATAAGTTTTAATTTAAGTATTGCAATGAAACCCTAACGGTACCGGGACTGAAGTGAAAAAAGGATAGCCAGCTTAGGGAGGAAAGCCTTAGGGCCGAGCTCAATCATAGGGCCTTCCCTTCGCTCAACCAATTTCATTATCTCCTCCATTTGTTAGATTGTCCCTTCGGACTTCTTCCATGATCCTTAACTCACCTTCGAATTTCGGAAGGATGTCTTGTCCCAGTGACAAGGCATCGTATTTCATCTAAAGAAGTATTGTTAAGTCTTCATTGTTGTTCTGTCTTCAATCTTCATCTGTCATAATATTTGGTTAGAAATACATTTAATTTATTTACTATGTGGGTCAATCCATTTGAAATCCCCTAATATTCATTAATTTTTCAACATTTTTGATTTTAATGATTTTCAAACCAGTTATTTTCATAAATAAAAAACCGTGGATAAATTTTTTTTCTGGCAAAAACTTTTAATGTTGCAGCCATTATAAGTCAGCTACGCGGCTGAAAACATGTGTTGGGAAAATCTCTCTAATTCTGATAATTTCACAGATATCGATTCCAAACAAAAAGTATCTTTTGTTCTTAAAACTTATTATTTTAAAAGTAAAGAAAGTGATTTAATTTTTTTTTCGAAAATTAATAATACAAAGCGAGTTAAAAGTCTATAAGGGAATAGAAACTCACCTTTGATCATTTTTCCAAACATAGCTTAATCACAGCCCTTCTAGCTGTAAAAATTTCCATCTTAACAACATTTAAAAAAAAAATATATCCAAGAATTCTTTTGTAAAACGGCCTAATATTTATCGAACAAATATTCAAACAAAAGAACAATTACGACAATTATGAGAAAAACAACATAGTCCTTCTTTATATGAATTTTCAAAAATGCCCAAATCACATTTTTTGCGAAATTTACAAGAAAAAATCCTGAAAGGTACTGAGTGAAAAATTATGAAACTAACACAGGCTACACATTTATACGATGTTTATACCTGACTTACATTTGGTGACTGAGACTAAGATGGTTCTGGAATCACTGAATTATCTTCACTGTTAAAATAACATTTTCTTTTAAAATTATTAACTCCTATATTAGATATAATTAGTTGACCGTCGAGAATTACTAGAAGGAATTATTCCGAGTTTCGGTCGATAAATGAAACAATTAGGTAGTTTCAACCATTTATTTTTTGCCAATGTTTCGACCCCCATTGTGGGTCATCATGAGGGTGTATTGTTTTCTATTCGCCTTCAATACGCACTGATGATGACCCACATCATCGAAACGTTGGCAGAAAATAAATGGTTGAAATGCCTAATTTTTTCATCTATCGACCGAAACCCGCACTAATTCCTTCTAGTATATAATTTTGCATTTTTCAGAATGAAACAAAAACTAGTGTGTTGATGAGAGTACTGTATACATTTTAGTCCTTACAGCCAAAAAAGTTGTTTAAGCAATTTAAACGGAATAAAGTTTGTTTAAATATAAATCCAACGAAGGTAAGTGAAAGTCGTGTGTCGCAGCAGATTTTTTTATAGCTTTTGTTTTCGCAATAATGATAAATTAGCTATTTCTAATTATTTAAATATTTTACATTTAAAATCTCCCAAACCTAACGTTGAAAAAAAAGATAGCTTCTGAATGATAGTTCCAAACTATTTGTCTCATTTCTTGACAATATGGTGTTGAATACACACCGCAGTGAACTGTAACTAGTTTTGGTAAAGTTGTTAATATATTCAACTTATCGATTGGTTCACTCCAGTTCACGAGCTTAGTTGGCTGTCAAAGTATAGATTGCTATTTCACCAACAGCCTAAGACAGTTTAGTAATTTGATCGTAGGTGGCTAGGCCCTATACCAGAGTGTAAATTGACCTGTTATAACTTTGTCATCAAGA
Organism: Piezodorus guildinii; assembly: GCA_023052935.1. Classification (NCBI taxonomy): domain Eukaryota; kingdom Metazoa; phylum Arthropoda; class Insecta; order Hemiptera; family Pentatomidae; genus Piezodorus; species Piezodorus guildinii. The sequence continues at coordinate 107,889,648 of CM041293.1, read as the reverse complement.
GTAGAAATCTTCTTCAATATTCTGTGTGTCTACCACTAAGTTCATCAGCAAACCTACGTTAGTATCTCAAGCATATATGTTGACACTTTTAGTCTGATGGTTTATATAAATAAATTATAATTTATTTCAGCTTATCAAGAAAATTTAGTTTTTTTAACCTATAACAATAACCAAGTAGAGAAATATAATATTTCAATTTTTTATTTTTTTTTATTTTCATTATTCATGAGAAGCATTTTCTAAATTTAAATAAACACAATTTTTAAACTTGTAAAAATAAAAGGTGGTGATAAAATTTTAAAAAAATTACCAAGGAGTTATTTGAATTAAAATATTTAGATTTTTTTACTCCTAAAAAATATCTCTACCAACTTAATTGTAATGCATACAATATACTGCGCCGTTGAATCTTTTCAACTGTAATAATATTTTTAAAATACCTTTTTCTTTTTTATAAAAATAGGTGTAGGGGAAGGGGCGGTGTCAAAATATCAACCACTATCCTTCTCCCCTAGAGAAAACCCTGATTCAAAAGGGTTAATAATTATAAATGGATTATAATTATTAATCAATTAATAATTAAAATAATGAAAGAATGCGGAAATTATTGTTATACACTTTTAATAATATAAACATAACATAAATTAATACCAACAAACTTATATAAAAATATGAAAGAAACTTTAACTAACTGGGGTTGAATTAAAGGAAAAAATTTATAATTAAAACAAAATGAAAAACAGAGATAAAATTAAATTTAAAAAAAAATGTCTATACTGAGAAACGATGAGATACTCTTGCTAGCTGCACTTCCAAACAACTGAATTATTACTGTTTTATAGCTAAATTCAATGTTCAAAATGATAATTTTATTCTGTTATTTTCAGTTTTAACGAACTTAAATCATAAATAAAATTGATCACAATTAAATTATAATACATAGATCTAAAGACTCATCCGGCTTTAATAATATGGATGGAGTGTATGTGATATTGCATTTATTTCTTTTTAATCATCATATATCTTTTGTTAGTCTCCAGATAGTGTTTTTTTTTTTTTGTTTTTTTTATCGTTATTCTTATTAATTATGATTTCTACTGTTTTCGGTCACATCAGACACAACCGTAAAGCATTATATTATGACAACTTAACTTGTTAAGCTTCGTTTATTTGGCGAAAAAAAAATTTTAATTCCTCAGAAAATCTTTATTATTGCATCTCAAATCTTTATTATTCTAGTTCAAATTTCTTTATTATTCCATCTGTGTTTCTATATTTCCCAACACGTATTAAACTGGGCTGTCGGTATCTTTAATTAGATATCCTCATCATATACCTAGTCAATTTTTTTAACCCCTTCCCCTTGTAACTAATAGTAAGAGGTATCTTTTCCTATTTCGAGTTGTTGCTTGTTCTCGAGGCTGAAAGCGGCTTTAATAAATGTTCCGCTTTCACGTTTTGCCCCGGTAATGAAGGACCGTATAACCCGAGATCCTCCAATTCAAACGAGATTTTCTTTTTCCCTTTTAGTTCTTTCTGAGCCTACAAAAACTTTATCATATTTCTTTTTTATTCCCAACTTGCCTGAAAGGTCTCTTTAGTAGCTTTCATCTTTCGAGAAATTTTTCGCAATTCATACTCTCGGCATTAACAAGAATTATATGCACATTTACTAAGAAGAAACAAGGCACATATTTTTTAAATTAAATACCGCAGTATATTTTAAATAAAGATTTTTTTTAAATTTATATGATACAAGCTGTATCCGGCAGGTTGGCTTACAAATGTTTCATTATGTGTTAATTTACATATATCTGGGTTAATGGTAAGAACAACTGTAATAACACACAAATTTGCTATCTGTCGATCAGCTACAATTTTATCTACGCACAACGAATGAAGTCATTATTTAGTGTTATATCTCAACAATATTATGTTGAATTATCAGTAGCACGCCACAAGAGGTAGGCATACACATGATTCCTCAGTAAGAATCCGCACCTGCCAATTAGCGGAGGGTACTGGTTAGGAAGGATATGCCCCGTGTGGTAGATGCACATCAGCAGCGAATAGGATTCTTCATAGGTGGACATGGGTAGAAGATATTTTTGTAAATAGTAGAATATTTTTTTTATTAATTTAATACCTTGCTAATATCAATGGAATTAAGATTATTTTGATTTGATGTAGTGAGAAATTTGATCATCTTTTAAATGAGTACCTATAATTTTTCAGAAGATGTTTAGTTTTTGGGATACTCTATAAATCTCTTAGTTTTTGCCACTAAAAGGACGAATTTTCTCATATCAAGCCTTATTGCATATTTAGACGGTAAGTGGCATATTTTATTTGTTTAGACATTTAGATATTAATATATATATGTGGATACAGATTGTAGAACACTATATAACATTTACAAGACTCTTTCCCTTTAATTTAATTTATTAACCATTACATGTAAAATATTAAAGTCCAAAACCCCGAGCTATTTTTACGAAAATATGATCTTCTTACACGACATTCATAATAGCAACAATAAATCATTCATAGTAAGTTCATGTAGAACATTTAATATGTTCAATAAAAAAATTAATTTAAATCAATCATTAGAAACTATTAAAAAAAATATAAGAGAAAAAATTTTAAGTTTGATAACAATACATTATTATGTTAGAAAGACTTAACTAATATATGTAAATAATATATTTTAAATTTTATGTTGTTAAAGTCTGTAATGTACATAGCTTATATAAGAGTATTAGACACGTTTATGTGAAAAGAATGATGGAGAGTTAAATTTCCTTTTATGTTTATTTATTTTTATTTTAATCTCAAATGGGATATTTTATTTTTTTTTTATGATGTAACCATTAGATAGTATTAATAATTCCTATTATTAATACTATCTAATGGTTACAACATATTTACTATCATAGATATTCTTTATATAATATAGTAAATACTGACTTAAAAGACCTGACTCAAGGTAAAATATAAATGTATATACAATTCCTGTTCATTGTAAGAGAGGGCCAGTTTGGTCCTAAATGTAACAGGTCATTATTAAAATTTATTCTATTCTATTCCCTCCACTTACCCCTCGAGATTGAGCAATAAGGGGTATTATGTGATGCATGGAACTTTTTTTTTTTTTTTTTTTTTTCACCCCTACCTCGCCTTTGAAGGCTATAAGAGGTTTCTCCGGCCAAGAGGTGAGGGCGGGGGATAAACACAGAGATAAAAGCCCCCTAGCACCAGGACTCGAACTCGTGATTATTTGGTCTCAAATTATGGTCCTCTGTGGTTGCTAGGCAACGCGTGCTAACCCACTAAGCCATCCCGCTCCCCATGTACTGCATAGAACTTGTTTGTACTAAGTTAAATATTTAGTAGAGACAAATAAGACAATTAAAAAAGAGGCATCTTAGGGGACAATCTAAGGGTTACAAAAGGGTTGAAGGAATAAGGTTCATCAAATCAGAAATACTTGGACTAAGTTCCTCCATCTTTACTATTAGTCTACTGTAATAGTACATGTTTTAATACAAGGCACAGTCCATATGTCCCATCTATAATTTCTTATACACAAATAATTAGTATATTTTTTTTTAGCACAAATAACTTAATGTGTTAACTCATGACTAGAGTAATGATGGACTAAAGGTAGTGAAATAAAAAATATTTTGGTTGTTTTTCCTTGCGTCAGTTACTCATGATAAGTTGAACGTCGTCGTAACGGCAATACTATACATCCTGAAGCTTATGTACAGGATAGCATTTGAAAAAGAAGTTGACCTTTTGTGAAGTCATACGATATGAACTTTAGTACCTCGATTGGTAAACGTTGCATTAAACTAAGACCGAGGAAATACAATGAAATTCAAATCGTTTCCTGCCAACGCTTCGTTCAATAGATATAACTTCTGCGTCTTAAATACCCTTTTTGTTTCTCTCTTTAGGAATTCCATTTCAAAGGTTCATAAGGAACATTAAATCAAGAGAAAATGACAGTTTAGTTTATGTAGCTTTCGTTCTTTCACGCACTTCTTATAAGTCATTGGCTTCTTATATGTTTGTAATTAAATATTGATTTTTTATTTACATTTCACGGTATTTGAATTAGATACAGGAGCTACTTTCAGTGCTCGTATATATATATTTTTTTTTTTTTACCTTATGTGTAAGAACTATGTTGTTCTATTTATTTCTTGTATGCATTACGCAAGTTTCTTGCATATTGGAAATATAAAATATCTTATTGTCAGTAGTAATAAGAAATTTATAAATATAAAAAACGAAAAAAAATAGATACAGTTCCGCATTTACTGTTAGTTACAGCATTATGTTATTTTTCAGTGTTTTATCCTATAAATTTGTGTAAAACATAGCTTTTGGACACAATTGGGCCAATAATTATCCTAAAAATTTTACGATTCTACTTGGCTATAGAGTGTATACATAGATATATGTGTATAAATAAATAGATATACATGTAGATACAATATATTACATATATTGTATAAAAATTGAAAGAGGAAAATAGAAATAGAATATTATAATCATTTTCAATAAGATTCGACATCAATTAACTATTTGGTTTTAGTTTAATGGTTTAACCGAAAAAAATGTTCTGATAAATTTAGTGAATGAATGGGAATTAACTTAAGTGGTCTTCAAAAATTGAACAAATATTTGTAGTATTTTAAGTTCAGAACAGGTAAATAGAGTATAGACATGTATTTAAATAAAACTTCATTCTTAAATACAATCTTGTAGGTCATAAAAAAGCAAATGTTTTTACTGGTGCTGAAGAATAGAAAAATATTCCAAGAAACCAATTCTATCATCATGTTGATAGTATTACAAATTACAACATCATAAGGAGGATTTACAATTTCTCCTAAATTCAAAGTCTACAAGGAGTGTCCTCTATCAAAGAGAATCCCTTTTCTTCATTCGCAGGAAACATGAAACATACAAAAGAAAAACCTATTTCTTGTTTTACTTTAATACAAATCTAAAGTCAAATGAAAATTCACTTTTAATATAATAGCCATTTAATATAACAAGATAATAATATTATATAAATTAGTAAATTGTTACCCAAATTATTCTATATTGGTATATTTTTTTAAGGGATTCATTTTTCTGATTAAATATAGGGATTCAACGTCTAATTCGTTTTTTATAATTATTTAGAAATCATGGATCGGTAAAAATTAAATAAATCTTTTGTTTAATTAAAAAACGTGTCATAGTTGAAATGAGAAATCAGTAATAGGGATAAATGTTTTGGAATACGAGTAGGCATTAAATTTATTTACTTTTTCTTATAGAATTCTGTTGTTATTATGAAGTTTATATATTTTTTTACAGTTTTATTAAGGACACTCTTCAAAATTATGTGCAACTAATAGATGTTAGAATGCGTGTATTACCCATCAAAGTAGGACAGATAACGTTCTTACCTATCTATACTAATTTGAGGTATTTCTATTAATCTCAAAAAATATCAAAACTTTAAAATTCATTAGTATATAGCATATAACATATAAGGTAATGTTTTATAGCTGGAGCGAACTATATTTTTATCATTTCACTGTCCTTCGCAATAATATTTCTTTGGTTAACTGGTATATTTAAATAATATTTGTTTGGTTAACAGTTAACTCGGTTAATTGGAAAACTTTATATTTATATGGAAATTAATTAACTATAATTTACTAATATTTTAATGTACTTCTTTTTTAATTATAATTAACTTCTTCTTTTTACACTAAAAGCACAAAGAGACTGTGAAGAGTGAACAATGTTCTAAAATTCGTATTGTGAAAGAGGGGTGTAAAACATACCATGACATGTTGTCTGTGTTTATAACAAGCCCACTGTAAACTCAACTAGAAACATCAGTTTATCCGGAGGAAAATGTATGAACTGATGATAAACTAATTATAACTTGATGGAAAATCCGCTATATCCTTGACAGGAATAACTGGATTACTGAGGCAGAATATCACTACAAAAGGAGAGGTTCATAAAACTCTGAAGGTTCTTCTACGTAACTATTGTAGATTAATTTGAATTTATAAACATCCTCATAAATGTTATTTATAATTATTAATGAAATATATCTGACATTTTTAATTACGGTATTCTACGGTAGCTGTACTGCTTCTTATCAATTCTTGACAAAAAATATATATATATATATATTTTTTTAAACATATTTATTCATATTTACAACTGTATAATTATATACAACAAGTAAATGTGATGGATATAGTAATCTAACATGAAATACATGAAGAGATGCCACCCATCGGCAGCACTCTAAAAATATTTTAAACTAGAAGGTCCATCTTCTTCTAGAAGGACCATCTTCTTTTCAGACGCCTCGGAGGATTATCAGGAATCGAAGAGGATGATAGGATAGAAACTAGTGGATTAGAGTGGAATTTGAGTTTTTCATGGAATGATTGATATCAGGTTCGGGCTTATTCAGTAACATATGGGATATTAAGGTATTTATGGATGAGCTTATTCGTGACAAAGTAAGGAGCGTTAAGGATTTTACGAAGGATTTTGGATTGTAAGGATTGGATACGAGAAGAATTTGATGGTTTGGTAGAGCCCCATAGCTCTACTCCGTAAGTCCATATCGGTCTTATGATGACAAAAAAAAAAAATATAAATCCCGTTCTATAAAATCATTTTTGTATTCTTAGAAGTTTCGATAAGCGACCTGACCAAACTCGGTCATGCAGATGTTAAGAATTCCAGTTCATGGTTCATTAATTCTTAAGAAAAAAATGAAAATGTGATTGAAACTCTAACTCTCTTCGGAACAGCAGTGTCTTCTATGACTGGGAGGGGGTAGGGGCTTTTATTTCGGCATTTATCCCCCGCCCTCAAACTCCCGTATAGCTTTCAAAGGCTATGTAGGGATGAATAAAAAAAAAAAAAATTAAGAGTAAAAATATTTGACTATGAAATTAAAACTAATTCATTGAAAAAGATAAGATAAACCTCATAAACAATAATGCTAGATATGGCGACATATCATAAATAACTCATTTGATAAGACAAAATACATTTTTTTTTTAATATTGTTTATTATAATAATAAACAACGTGGAATTGCGGAACTTGTATTCTGTGAATATAATTGAGTTGATAGCGTCGTGGAGACTCAAATGGGCGAGTAACATTGTTGGGCTCGGTGAGCAAAGGAATGAATATATATATATATATATATATATATATATATATATATATATATATATATATATATTCATATTGTATTCTAGTATTTATGATAGTTGCTCTACATATACTTATGTCAACATGCCTTGTTTCTAAAAATGTCAATTTAACAGTATTACATATCTTATGTAAATATACAAAATTGCTTTATTTTTTATTACCGAATGGATTATTAATAATTTCATACCTAATATTCTTGTTTACGAGGTTTATTTTACATGTCTAACATATACTCATAGTTAGTTATATTGTTTATCTTCTCAGAGGTTCATCTTATCATACCCAATACATTAATTTAAATTTAATATACACGATTACTTTTCCATTGTCATATTGTCTTAATATTTTAACAATTCATTTTTTTTTTCATTCCGTTTACCACTAATATTACGTCCTTTTCACACATACACCTGTGGATAAAATTATCTGCATCTCTTTAGTTTCTGATTGTTTGATGGCTGATGACTGGTTAAATGTTTGAGCCGAATCGTCGAAAACATTAAATATTTATTTACTAGACTGTGTCCTATTAATTAATTTCTTCCTATTATCAGGACAATATCATTTTAACTCACGTGAAACATCAATAAACCTATAAAAAATCATTTTCATTGAATGATAAATGTGTTGTTTTTTTTTTATTCGTATGAGTGAACGCCTTATGATTATTGTTCGGTATATATGCTCTATATAAACAAAGGGGAGTAACCAGAGGAATCTCTATTAGGACAATGTACATGGTAGTGCCTTTGCCGTATCAACACGATAAGGACCCTTATCAGGGCTAAGGGTAGTCAATTGATTAGTCGGCTGTGTATTGCTGATACATGACACAGTCGTTGCACAGATCAAGCTCTTGGCTTATAATAGCTTTGGTCAAATATATTTTTTTTTATTCTATAACGGAGTCAAATAAACCACAGCCATGAAATATATTTTCTATATTGATTTTTCAACTGTTTAAAAATCCATAGATTTTTTAAGACCTCTGCGATTCACTCATCTCCAAAACGGCATCTCCACACATTCGGATTATTGTGATGCCAAGGATGGTGAGACAAAGGCAATAGAATCTTGCAACTTTTCAATCTGCCAACGGTTTTATAAAACAAATACACAAATCTTTAATATTTATTGAATAAATGTATAAATCCCCTGTAAAGGACACTATTTTCCTTCAACAGTATCTTTGGGCAGGTAGCAATCTTCTATAAAAACTTACTACCCGGTTGTACAACAATCAACTGCCAAACTGAAGTTTTTTCCAGTAGTCCACAACAATAATGTTTATAATGCAGCTCTCCACTTTGGTGTTTCCAGAATGTATCGAGCATCTGTAGTCCTTCCACCTAGCGAATCTCAGGTTTGTATACTACGACGCGTCAAATTCGATATAGGACATCTATTAAAATGTTTTTTGGTAATATCTTTGTTGATCATCTCTATCAGATAATAAATCAAAGTCTTTAGGTTTGAAAAGGACACCCCTCAGTGACAGAACCGCGGTTCCTCCTGAATATGCTCATTCCAAAAATGCAGATTCGAATCTCGTTTGCTAGCTTTTGTTCTATGCTTCTTGAAAGGTTGAATGAGAGTATAAATTTGGGCTAATGGGAGTTGACTTTAATCATAATGTGCTGAAAGAGACCAAAGTAACATTTATCAGCCAAAACAATTCTTCTACAAACTCAAAAAAAATATTTTTGTTTATTTCATATACTAAGCAGACGAAACTCTCCACTTATTGAAATTTGTGTATTTCGGTCTTAAAGCATTGAGCAAGGTTAATTTTCTTACTCTGTAAACATTCTTTAGACACAATTACAAGATATTGATTAGATTAACTATACAGGTATTCTGTAAATAAATTTTAGAACGAAATTTATAAATATTTATAAGCTTACTTCAGGATTCAAATAGCTTGGCTGCTTGGTGACCTTTGATAATTTGGAGGAAGCCGATATAAAAACTAGAGACGTGTAGAAGGCTCTACAAGTATAAGTAATTGTCTTTTTTTTTTTTTTTTTTTTTTTTTTTTTTTTTTTTTTTTTTTTTATTGAGATATATTACAATTTGTTTCTATATGAACATTAGTAATAGTGATATATGATCCCATTCACACAATATATACAATGATAAAGTCAAACAAATAAAATATAATATATATACAAAATAAGAAAACAAACAACAACCTATAACTGAGATAAATACAAATAAATGATATATATAGAATTAAATAATAATAAATATAAAAACAAAACAAAACATTAACCTATAATTGAGATAAATAAAAGTTTGCAGATAAACAAACATCATTCAAACAAACATAACTATATACAAAATATACAAGTGCTATAGAGGGACCCCAGACTGGGCTTTTCCCCCCACTTGTGGAGGAAAAAGCGGAATCCAAAAGATCCTAGACCCTCGCTCTCAGCCGCGTCACTGGTGTGAATCAGTGGAGGCCGAACTAGGGCGTAATAGCCACAAACATACATTACATGAGTGGAGGATCTGACCAGTGTCAGAACTCCAATTTAAACGTTTACAATACGTCTCGCGGCCACTGCCGTTTCAATCTTCGAGGAGGATTATAGGGATGGGTGGTACTGGATAGGGATTGTGCTAGAGGGTTAGGATGATGACTAAGGTTCTGATGAAATTTGGAAAATTTGGATGGTACCAGGTCTAAAATAAATGGAATTTTAAGGTCGTGGTGTAGGGTAGAGTTGGTAACGTAATAAGGAGCATTAACTATTGTTCGGAGAACTTTGGATTGGAAGGATTGGATGCGTTTGATGTTAGAATGTTTAGCTGTCCCCCACAGTTCAAGTCCGTAGGTCCATATTGGTTTCAGTACTGTCTTGTATATTAGTAATTTGTTGTCAACTGTAAGATGAGATTTTCTATTTAGTAGTCTGTATAACTGGCCGAATCTGCGGTTAAGTTCTTTTCTTTTAAGTCTTGTGTGTGGGTTCCACGTCAGTCTTTTGTCTAGTAAAAAGCCAAGATACCGGACTGTGTCAGAGGAAGGAAGCGGTAGGGAATTTAAATAAACCGTTGGACAGGATTTGCGTCGAAGAGTGAATGTGACGTGTGAGCACTTGTTTTCGTTCACCTTAATACGCCAAGCGTTACACCAGTCTTCGACAAGGGAAAGGTGATTTTGTAAATTAATCGATGCTACTTCAGGATCGGAATTGGATGACAAAATGGCGGTATCATCAGCAAATGTTGCCAGAAAGGTATCGGGATCGGTAGGGATATCGGCGGTGTAGAGGATGTAGAGGACGGGTCCCAAGACGCTGCCTTGAGGAACACCAGCCTCAACAATATAATGTTTGGAAAATTCTGAGCCACAGCGAACTCGGAAGGAGCGGTTTGATAGATAGGATCGGAGGACTAGGTATAAGGATTGGGGTAAATGGGTTTTGAGCTTAAAGAGCAATCCCGGGTGCCACACCCGGTCGAAAGCTTGAGATATGTCCAGAAAGGCACCCGAACAATACTCCTTGCACTCAAGGGCAGAGGAAATGTGGTCCACAACTCGGAGTCCTTGCTGAACCGTGGAATGTTGAGGACGAAATCCGAACTGATGTGAAGGAAAATTTTGAAATTTGGCTAGGATTCGTTTTAGTAGGAGCTTTTCGAAAATTTTTGAGAGGATCGGAAGTAGGCTGATAGGTCTGTAAGATGACGTGTTGTTAGAAGGTTTGCCTGGTTTTAGGAAAAGGATGATAGTTGAATGTTTCCATAAGAGAGGAAAATAGGTAGTGCGTAGGATACAGTTATAGAGATATGTAAGGAATGTAATGGCTTTAGGTGGAAGTTGTCTTAAGATTTGAGGAGTAAGGAGATCGTATCCAGGGGATTTACGGAGAGGAAGCTTTTTAAGAAGATATCTGACCTCAGAGGGATTAACTGCTTTAGGTGGTAAGGAAAGCGGTATTGGTGATATAAGGAACTCTTCAACTGCCGCCGTATGGGTAGGATTAAGCTCTGGATGAGGAGTAAAAACTTTGGAAAGGTGCTGTGCGAATTAAGTAATTGTCTAGAAAAGAAAATTTGTTTATCAATCAGATAGTAGTGAGGCCGACTGTCACCTTTGGTAGAGAAACATGGACTCTGCCAGCAGAAAACAAAAGAACTTTTAGGAACAAGGTCTGGGAAAGAAATGTTCTGCGCCGAATATTAAGTGCAGTTGAGGAGGGTGATGTGTGCCTTATCTAAACAAGTATATTCGTATCAAGAGGGAGATATTTTTCATTTAATCCGGCTAGGTCGATTAAGATGGTTGGAGGTATGTAGCTTCTCCCATAGATAGGATGGTTCCTTTAGTTTCCCAGGAAGTCAGGAGGTCGGAAAAAGCGAGGAAGCCGACTGCTTTGGTTGGACAATGTAGATTAAGACCTAAAGGTTTCTAGTATATACTGCTGGAGAAGATTTTCGACTGACAGCCAAATGGAACTAGCTACTGAGGCAAGGGCCCTGTATGGACTGTAGTACCAGCAGTTAGTGAAAGAATAATCACTGAGAATATTCTAATAATGTGTTTATATATGTAAACTTACTAATGTATATAAATAAAGAGGTTCTGCAAAGATTTACATAGTCAAATGAAATAAGGAGGCAATGCTATCTGTAGTTTAAATAATAATACATACAGGTACACTCTGTTTCATTTTCTCTTTATTAAGGATTCATGAAGCTTCAGCCGTCTTGATATTCATCTTAAAACTACATTGGTTAGTCCATTTAAGGGAGCGGCGTGTTCTAGTGGATAGAGCGCTGGTCTGCTGTTCTACGGGTCCTGGGTTCGAATCCCGGCTAAGACAGAATATTATTTATTCTATTAATATAGTTGGGGGCGCTTCTAGGGTATGGAGACCCTCATGGGGCAGCCTCTTTAAAGTGGGTACCCGAATTGGAGAAAAAATCTGGCAGCTGAGCGTGATCAAGGCCTATTCACCTCATTTGCACGGCCGTTGACCTAGAAACAGGACGATTATCTATATGTGCCCAAGACCATTTATGGGGTGTAGAGGTACAGATTTTTTTTTATTTAAATATTGCCCCAGTCTACTTCCTTGTCATTTTTTGAAATATAAATAAAATGGACGCAAGTACACCCGTATGCTAAGGATATTTCATAGACTATATAAAAAATGCATTTGAATTTAATTAATTTATGTTTAAATAATAGAAAAGGTTATGCCCCACGGTAGCTGGATTTTGGTCTATTTTATTCCATCACAGTTCCAAATTGTTTTCAATATTACATTCAGTATTTCCTACGGTGATAGCCTGTTAATTAATGGGTTGCACTTACAGTTAGGCCGTACTTACATATATGTTTCACCAAAGGTTGTTCCTCAAAAGAAGTGGTAGGGGTTGAGTAGAGATAGGGAAATTATCGAGCCTGGATAAAAGTTGGTAGGGAGGAACAAAGGGGCCACTCTCAAACGGAGCGGCAAATGGAGAGGAGCCTCCAATATAGAAGGCCCCGTGCTAAACCACCCGGTCTTATGTATTTATCTAGTCCTTCTCTATTCTCTCCACCCTCCTGCTTTTGCTCTATGATTCATTCAACGTTATGATCGTGAATTCCTATTAATCATGTAATGACCTTGATTATTTAATTACTCAGTTTCCAAATGTTGAAAAGATATTGCAATTTTAAGACCAAACTTTTATTGTCATAGATATGTATTTTAACTGGTGTTAGATAACTTTACGTCAGTGTGACACGCTTTTGGTATATTAGTATTGCTCGGATCAAAATTTGACGACAGTTTCCTTGTCAGACATTCAGTTGAGAATATTGCTTATTATATAAAATATATGTTGAACATTTTAAACACTATGCAATAAGCTATCTTATATATATTTTTTAAATGAATAAGGTCTTTAAAAAATAATAAGAATGTTTACGAGTATCTCGATTTGGTGATCTAAGAACGAAATTGATTTGTGCTCCTTAATCGCCTCTCTCAGAGCAAAATATAAAAATAAATTGCACTTTAATTGCACATGGATATGAATGTGTTCATGTTTTGTCCGTTTACTTTTTAACTTTTATTTATTTTAACTACTAATTTTGTTATTATGTACCTTTGTTTTGGTTTCATTTTATGTAATTTGACTTTCCTTTTGTTTATATTGTATGAATGTAATCCTGTAGCAATATTATTATTGTCTATTGTGACAAACTGTAATATACTTTTAGATTAGATGCACGGGGACGTGGGAGAGATGTTCAAATAAAAAATTCGTCGCTAGGACATATAAATTAGGAGCTATTTTGGTTCCAATGAAAAAAACTTACATTTTGTTATATTTATTAAGTGTTGGGGCTTTAATGACACACTCTGAGTAAAAAAAACTCTGTGTCAGTGTTGCTCGTATTGAAAACTTTAATTATTTTCGTGCATAACATTTGTGACTAGAAACTACTGTGCAGGGGCTGTATTGTTTTAAATGAAAAAAATCTGGTGCGGGCAACAAACGACTTTCACTTACCACCGTTTTTAAAATCGATTAAAAAATTCTCAAATACAGTGAGAAATAAAAATGTGTGAAACAATTAAATAATTAATTAAATTGAATTTTTATGGAAGCATGTGTTTTATTAAAAAAATCTGTTATATCATTATATAAAATAATTAGTTAGTTTTATCGGCTTTTCATCACCATTTATTAAATTTTACTAGCTTGTGTATAAGATTTTTTTTTATAAAATCATTAGCTTTCCAACGGTGTATTATACATGTATATTACTGTACTTATGTTCAAAAACAAAAAATTACATTAAAAAAATAATTTTACAGTTTTCTCCTTTAGTTGAATATCGAATTCGTTCAACTTATATGTTTACTTGTTTTTCATCAGTTGTAACAAGATAATATGGCTATTTTTATAGGATCCACGAATAAAAGTAGTTTAGAGAAAGAAAATTTAAAATATTTGCATTTAAGTCCCATTAGACTATATCAATCAGAATAAAACCTATATGATATTAAATTTTACATTTATATAGCGAATTTAATTAAAACCGTTAGAGCCGTTTTTGAGATCGGCAAGAAAATCGTAAAAATGAGCAAAATGCAAGGTTTATAGTCTGGTTAGCTGATTTTGATTAAAACGGGCTTATAGTTGTTTTAAATATGGAATTTCAGTTTCATAGGACATTTATTTTACGCGCTAGAGTTACTACACAGGCACAGACATACACAGACCTTTTTGCGGGGCTCGATCATTTGGACTAAAACTGTATTTCCCTTGAAAACTGAAATTCGAAAATTTTCACGACCGCAATACTTTCCTTTACTATATATTCCATATATAGATAAGTAAAATTTAAAAGTTCACGTTTTCCCTTAATTTTTTTAGTGTTAGCGATTTTTTTACTCCACTGTCCATGTTTGTGGTGCTCGAATCAAAATTCTGATAACTGTTTCCCAATTATACTCATAAACTTTAGTGTAGAATATTTTTTTCAAAACATTTGTGGCTAGGACGGATCGTTTAGGGCGTATATAGGCTTGAATAAAAAAAGTTACGTTTGAAACCAATATTTTCTTCTTTTTTTTTTTTTTGTTTATCGAGATATATTACAATGTGTTTCTATATGAACTATATAATTGTGATATAAGATCCCATTCACACAATATATACAGTATACAATGATAAAGTCAAATTAAATAAAATATAATATATATACAAAATAAGGAAACAAACAACAACCTATAATTGAGATAATTACAAATAAATGATATATATAGAATTAAGTAATAATAAATATAAAAACAAAACAAATCAAAACATTAAACTATAATTGAGATAAATAAAAGTTGGCAATTAAACAAACATCATACAAACAAACATAACTATATACAAAATTTACAAGTGCTATAGGGACCCCAGACTGGGCTTTTCCCTCCACTTGTGGAGGAAAAATATTTTCTTTTAACTTAGTTTATTTCAATAGATTATAGGTAGTCATATGAACTATTGTTTTTCATAGTTAGAAAGAAATTTAGATTTCTTTATATTGATACTGGTATATTATCGGTAAGATATTGCAAGTTCCTGCACTTCTAAATCAGTCGAATAAAATCATTCGAATCTCATTACCAAACTATCATCATCATCCAGTATAACGACATAATACTGAGTAATCAATTTAAAAGAGAAATGTATAGGTAAGTCAACTTCAAACATATTTTAAGTTATTACATTGCTTTCAATTTTGTTGCTAAAGAACTAAGAACAAGTAGTTGTCGTACAATGTCAATCTAATATTTTACACGGTAAACCTAAATCGTAAAATAGGCACGATAAAACAGAAAAATCAAAATAAGTAAAATAAACCAATAACTTTCTGATTTGCTGTTCATGAATGTCTTTTTCCTTTTCTCAATATTTATTTAAAATAATTTTAATTTCTAATTTATATCCTTTAGTGATTTTTATTTTTCAGAACCTTGTAGATTTATTTTTAAGATTGCTGAATTCATAAATCAACAAACTGATTAACATATTACTTTTTGTTTTTTTCAGGTAAGTGAAGAATCGTTCAGAAAGGTCCGTTCTATGCTTTGAAAAGAGCTGGTAAAAATAGCTTTTCACGTAAAGATTTTTCAACTATCAACGTACTAAAGTAAGCATTATTTTATTGAAATTCAGTTTATTAATTAAATTTTTTATTTAAAATTAAAGTTTTTTACATATTTTTCTTATTTTATAGTATATGCTAATAGCTACTAGTGAATGTCCTCATAGATAACAAACGTTGTATTAAATTGTATAATATTTTATATAAGTTAGTCGAGGAACAGGTTTTGTTGAACTTGAAAATCCTGGTCAAGAGTTGCTATACAGTTGTCATATCATCATTAGCAATTATATTAAATAACAGTTAATTATATATAACAATTATCGGTACTTTCTCATATAATTTTGATAATTTATCTTTGCTCCACTGGTGTGAAATAAGTGAGGTGCAATATTTAATAATAAAAAAATTATTTTTTAAAATAATGTCTTAATAATATTAAGATTGTACAACAAACGGATTTTCCCCCTTTCAATCTCTATTTTCGACGAATGTCATTATGTTAATTTAAGCGTTAATAAAAATATTTAACTTTTTGAAAATGTTTCAAATTAGTCTCATAATCTTTTTATAACATTATTAAGCCAAACTTTAATCACATTTTAATTAAGGTATTACTTAATGACATGCCCACTACTGAATACTTTAATTCAGCTCATTTACAAGGAACAAAATTTGTAATTTAGCTTATCGTTAATTTAATTAAATATGCTATGAAACATTATTTAAAAGCCGATTTTCAAGTTTAAGTTACCTATTAATAACTTAAATGTTAATCGAGATCATATAGGACACACGGCATTTCACACCAGCATTATATAAAAGAAACACCGACAAGAGATATCAAAACATCTTAGCACACGAAAACATAAACGGAAAGATTCCAATCAACATTTTTCCTACAACACATCTTCAGGCGAAAAAAAAAAAATCAAATTACTGCTATGACATTTTCTGAGATTCGGTTCAGTGAGGAGTGGTTTCCTTCAAACCCCGGAGAAACATACAAATGGCATTTCTTTCCTCTGTGCTGTGTAAGGGAACTAGCTTCGTAGAAAGACTGATAAAAAGGTGCTATGTCAAGGACAATGTAAAAAAGGTTTTTTTAATCAGGACTATGTTTCGGGAGTTGAATACTGTATCTAATTTTATAAATTAAAATTGCAATAATAAAAATATCTGAAGAGTTCCTCGCCATTTTCGATAGTTCATTCTTCTTCTAGTTTACATTAGCAGAACTCTCGATGAAATGTGAATTCAAGAGATTTCGACGTGTGGTCGATTGTTTCGTAAACACAAAAGAGATCACTTTTAACTAAAAATTAATAGAAAAAAACAGCGATCCTTATATACATATAATGTATAAAATAAACAATGAAATTAATAGACTTTTTTATTAAATACATTTTTATTTCTTAAATTCGGTGAAAAGCAGAGACAATAGACTTATAATAACTAAAATATGAGACATATAGTTTTGATTTCAATGTATTTAAAAACCATTGAAAAACTGGGCCAATTACTGTACCACTGTTAGCTGTCGGAAAATTTCTATCTGTATCCACTTCAAACTTGAGTACATCGATTAAAAAAGCTATGCGTTATATTTAAATCACCACTATGATTATTATTATCCAAAATGTTCGTGATCTATGAACGAAACTGGTTTGTGCTCCCTAATCGCCTCTCTGAGAGCAAAAAACAAAAATAGACTTGCACTTTTAGATGAGATGCACATTTACGTGATCAACTAAAAATAAGATATTTGCACGAAACATTTAGTTAGATATTTAATAGTTTACTTCCAAGCACATTTTTCAAATTTAATTAATACGCAAATCTCTAGATGTACGTACACCGATCAGATTTTTCAAGTACACTAGAACTTATTTCGTATTCTCTATTGTCTAGTTGTAGTTATACTGGTAGGAGATTTGGTCAGTGACAAAACTATCACGTTTTAGTAGAAAATTGTCTCAGAAAGAACTTTAATAATACAATCTAAGTTTGTCGCATTAGACCCGCCACTTAAAAAGTTCCCTTCTCTTCAAGAGAAAGGAGTGGAGATCTGCTGATGACTTTACTTGAATTGGGAAAATCTTCTTCAAGTGGAAGTAGTCTGTCTAAATGACCTTTTTTTTTTATTTTTTATTATTGGTGTATCTCTCTCATGAAGTGGTTCTTTAGCTAATTGTGGTATCTGGTCATATCTATTAAATACATTTACTATCCTATTTAAAACACTTTTTAGGACTTGAGCATTAGAAAGCAACCATTAGTTTTGCCTTAAGGAAAATATGAAATTGATAATAAAGATCTGAGACGGAGTTTTATTAAGATCTTCATTAGAAAGCAACACTAAACAAACAAACCAGAACCTTAAAATTTTCTTTAAAATCTGTTTCTAAATCAACGGATTTAATTTACTTTATTAATTAAATTTAAAACCCTATGCTGATGACACTTGTGTGTTATCAGTCAATACTGATCCAACTATTGCCTCTCAAACTCTCCAATCCTACCTCAGAGAGCTTGAGGTATGGTGTCAGAATTGGAAATCAAAATAAATTCCAACAAATCCAAACAAATTACCTTTACCCTTCGTCGTAAATCTATGACATCCTGCCCTACTGTCTCCTTCAATAATACTCCTCTTGTCCCGGTTGAACAGATCCGATATCAAGGACTCCTCCTTGACAAACGTCTCACGTGGAATCCGCACACTAGACTGAAACGATAAGAAACTGCTCGCCGCTTTCGATTACTTCAATACTTACTTGCAAACGCTCTAACCTCCTACTTAACTACAAAAGGCTCCTCTACATGTCTATCGTAAGGCCTATATGGACTTACGGAGTTGAGCTCTGAGGCTCTACTAAACCATCGAATTCTTCTCGTATCCAATCCCTACAGTCCAAAATCCTTCGTAAAATCCTCAATGCTCCTTACTTTGTCACTAACAAACTCATCCATAAAGACCTTGATGTCCCACATATGTTGCTGATTTGGCCCGTACGAGATATCAATCCTTCTATGACGAACTCCATTCCCACCCTAATTCTTTCTTTTCAATCCTTTCTTCCTCTTCAATTCCTGACAATCCTCTTAGGCGTCTGAAAAGGAGATGGCCCCGGGACCTTCTAGTTTAGAATATTTTCAGAGTGCTTCCATTGGGAAGCTCCTCTACATGTGTTTCATGCCTTTATATATTTCATTCAAATTTACTTGTTGTATTACTTGTTATACAGTTCTAAATTCCAATAAATAAATATAAAAAAAAAATTAAAACAACAAATTTAAAAGTCACAGGTCTTGCTAGAACTTACACATTTCGATCTATTAGTTACCTATAGTGACTTCACCTGTATTCATACTGATTAGTCGAAACACTTAGATCAAATTGGCTGTTTAGTTGTGTTACCTACGCAGACCATACGGTATAGCATCTCTCACATCTATTCGGTATTCATTCACACCAGATCTTTTTTTAACTTCTAAATTTTATGATGATCCAATATTTTTTTAATTGCTAAATTACTATGAAAACATGATAAACCAATTGTGCTTTGCAGAGAAAGATTATTAAGGTAATTTTGGGTATGAATAAAAGACACCTATTAATTAATATATTCTCGGACCTTAGTGTAATGTCTGCAAAAAAATTATACTTGGTCTCAATTATGAAGAAACTGTATTTCAAACGGGATGAGCTAGTCGGGAAGATTGACCACCGGTTTTCTACAAGAGTGAAAAATCACTATAGCTTAGTTGTGCCAAGACCAAAACACACCTGGACGACACATTAGAATTGTTATTCCATACCTACTGTTTACAATAATATTCCTCCTAATTTTCGATTTTCTCACTCAAATTTTCCAAAGTATTCAAATTATTACTATAATGTTAAAATGTGGGCGAAATCCCTCATTGAAGAAAAAATTGCTGAATTATTGAATTCAAATTACTTATAGCTATATACATGTCCTCAATGCGTCACTCATTCTAATATTTATCCTGTAAACAAGTATTCTTTATTGATTTTTTATTTTGTCAGTTACTGTTCCTTACTTTGTTATGTTTCTTTATAATTGCTTATTATGTAATTAAATCTTGTATTTACTTTCCTTAATTTTATATCTTGTATATATGAATTTGTGTTCTTTATTGCTTTTGGTTTAGTCAATTAATATTTATTACTGTGTACTGTTTCTTATAATTGTTTTTGTATTAATTGGGTATTATATAATTCAATGTTGTATGTGCATGCCTTAATTTTATATCTTCCATATATGTATATGTATTCCTTATACCTTTTTAGCTTAGTCAATACCGCTTCATACTGTGTACTGTGTTACTGTTTCTTTATAATTGTATTTTTATATTCTTTAAGTATTATATTGTTTCTTACTGTGTAGTGTTACCGTTTCTTTATAAACTATTGTGTTATAGTATTTAAGTATTGTATTGTATCTTACTGTGTTACTGTTTGCCATTCTACTTTTATTGAATTGCTGCAGGTGAACTCCTTTCCCACACACGGGCTCTCCTTAGTGGGATAGTGACTTGCACTGTAAAATATCTGTATTTTGATTTAAATAAAGAATTTAAAAAAATACATATATATATATATATATATATATATATATATATATATATATATATATATATATTACTCTGAATATCTGATTATGTAGGAATTACCGGTAACGAACCACTCAAAATAAGATGCCAAAGTAGCAATTGCCAGTTTCCTTGTACAAAATAAAAGTACCTCTAACATCTAAAACTACAATTAAATAAATATAAACAAAAAAACATTTTAAGTCTACAACCATGTGTAGTACGCAAGGCGTATTCGAGGAGGGCCTGAGAAAAATGTATGGAGTGACAAATCGCTGCCCTTTTAGCGAAGGGTTTGTACTAGGCCTTAGAGTAATGGCGGTGTCATATAATAATTTAGCTCGCCCTTCCGTACAGATTAGTCCCTCTACTGTATCTTTGTCTCATCGATGACAAATGGTCCGATGAAAAGTATTCTTGTCTTCTTTAGAGGTTTTGTAAAGGAATGAGGTCGTCTCAACTCGCTGTGCTGTATTTTCTTCGTGAATTTTTTTAATGATTTAAACCTTTTTTTTTTTATAATAATAATTTTCAACTATCCGAGATGTAAACATCAATAAGCTACATATGTATTTCTGGTGTCAATTATTTGATTCTTCACTACCGAAAGTATGTAAGTCTTGTATCATGCAGATTTAAAAATAAAATTATAAGAGTTTTATTTATTTTTTATGACCTAAAATCTGCTAACAAAATGCGAATTCCCGCCCAACGACAGGAGTCTAAAATATATCTATAGGTTTTTAAAATTTGAAAACTTTCACAGAAATATGTATACATACCTATTCACTATACTTTATAGATTCCGCAAAGGCCGCTGCACAGTTGATCACCTAGTCACACTAGAAACCGAAATCCAATACGCCTTTATCAATTCCCAGCAACTAATAGCCATATTCTTCGACATGACTAAAGCTTTTGATAACATTAACCATTCAGTGATCCTCAGCAAACTCTCGTCCAATGGGATACATGGTCATCTGTTCCATTACATACAGGAATTCCTTCAACATCGTTTCTTTAGAATTAGGATAGGATGCGAACTGTCTGCGAACCAAGAACAGATTAAAGGAATCTCACAAGGCTGTGTGCTTAGTCCGACTTTGTTTTGCCTCGCTATCAACGAACTGGGGCTCAACCTACCTCGAGGTGTCAAACCGATGCTGTTCGCAGATGATTTCGCCATTGCCTGCCGTTCTGGAAACGTTACTACTATACAGCACAAGCTACAAGACGCTATTAATCGCATCAACAACTGGTCACATTCCATTGATCTCGAATTCTCCTCCGAAAAAACCAGAGCTCTACATTTCAGTAGGAAAAGAAATACTCCCGCCTCCCCTACACTTTACCTCGGAAATTCTCTCATTCTTTATACAAATAGTCATAAATTTTTGGGGTTGACGTTCGATAAAAGACTATCATGGGAACCACATGTTTCAGCACTTAAATCGGCTACAACAAAAAAACTTACTATATTAAGATACCTTAGCAATACTTCCTGGGGATCCGATCGCTCTACGATGTTTAAGATCTACCAACATTTAGTTTGTTCCAAATTAGATCATGCTTGCTTTGTTTATGGATCGGCTCGTTTTCGTACTCTAAATAAGCTAGATACAGTGCACCATATGGGCATCAGAAACGCAACCGGGGCCTTCCGAACAAGCCCAGTTCTTAGTTTATGCGCCGAAGCAGGTAGACCTCCGCTTTTATTTCGAAGAAAAAAACTAGCTGTGAACTATATATCGAAACTAATTCTCCAACCTGATCATCCTACCCATAGCTCCATATTTAAACCAAAATTCACAAATGCTTTTAGAAACAAATCTAACTCAACCCTCCCTTTAACAGAAAGAATGTCTTCCGCCATCGATTTCCTTAAAAGCTTACCTATCTGCAAACCAGAACCTCTAAACCCTCCGTGGCTTCACGAACCCCCCAATATTATGCTTGACTTGTCTCGATTACTCAAAACCAATACCTCCCCTTCCGAATACAAAAATGAATTTACCACTCTGCTCCATACTCTTCCGGATACCTTTTTAATCTCTACAGATGGATTAAAATCAGAAGAATCTACTGCCTGCTCATTCGTTACACACAACTCGACACACAAAATAAAATTACATAAATTATGTAACATTTATACTGCAGAGCTTCAAGCAATAGTTTCAGCTTTACACTACGCTATGTCAGTTCCCTCACACTCAATCACCATAGTTACCGACTCACTGAGTGCCTTAAAAGGTTTACATAGCATGTACTCTCCCCAACCTCTCGTCCTAAAGATACACCGATATATCCATATGCTCCAAGAATTAGAAAAGACAGTATGCTTTATTTGGATCCCAAGCCATGTGGGGATAGTTGGTAATGAGCTGGCGGATAGGGCCGCCAAACAGGCGCTCACCCTCCCGGGTCAAGGCGTACCCATCCTAACACCGCGAGATATGTCTCAGCCGCTCCGAAAGGAAATATCGGCTGCCTGGCAGTCCATGTGGGACGAGAGTCCTGCTAGCAAACTGAAAGTCGTCAAAACAAAAGTGGGGCCTTGGTCCTCATCATGTCGCTCAAGCCGCAGAGAGGAAGTTATCCTGGCCAGATTAAGGATTGGCCACACTAACATGACCCATCTTCATCTCATTACCAAGCAGCCACCTCCTAAGTGCCCACATTGTAACAATATCCTGACTGTAGGCCACATTTTAGAAGAATGCCTTTCTTATAGGACAGGTTTAAACAAATTTGGGCTTATACCTAATATATCCTTCATACTCTCCGATAATGAAAACAACATCTCGGCGCTGTTCAGGTTTCTTAAGAAACACCTACTATTTAATAAAATATAGTCTTTTAATTTAACTTATTTTTATTTTATTTATGTTTTTAATTATTTATTTATTTTTTTACTATTTTATCTAATTATTATACGTCTAGTTTATTAGTTTTGATTTATTTATTTATTTATACTTAAAGAGAACTATAGGCGTTTATGACCCCTGGGTTTTACGCCTCAAAGCCCCAAACAACAACAACAACAACTATACTTTATATTAAAATGTTTCACATTTTATGAAAGCATTGACATTTTGTACGTCATGGATTTGTTTTTTTTTTCCTTTTTCTCATACTGTAAAAATTATTATTATTTTTTTTTTTTACTTTGTAATGTTTCACATTTTTCATACTGTAAAAATTGGCACTCTTAAAATTTTTATTTAGTATTTCCTTATTATTTACCTTTTATTAAATTTATTTTGCTACTTTTCTTTTTAATTATTATTATAATTGACAATTGTCATAACTACTGTTTCAAATTGTCTTTAATTATCAATATTTATTTATTTTACTTATCATCTTTATATATTGTATTCGATTACTGGTTTTTATATTTGGTTTTTGATAGCCCTGAAGTAGGCCTATAATCTAGGCTGAAACGTCGGCACCAGTAAATTAAGTTAATATTTAATTGTGTGTTCTATTGTTAACACCCTGAACTAACTTCTCCCATTTAGAAATAGAAATAGAAATTTTTTTTTTTATTATTCTGGAACAGGGTCCCTTAAGAAAAATTGATATGTAAAATTAAGATATACTATGTGTCTGGCCAAAAGACCAAATGATTATAATTAATTTTTATTTACAATGATATCAGAAAAAATGGATTAAAGTATATAAAAGAGTAAATAAAGTGTTGAATAAAATAAAACATTGAAACTGGTTCATAATAACATATTCATTAACTGAGTTTAATATCAACAATAAATAATATATTTTCTTTATGAATTGAAATTTGATTTGAATATCAGGCTTGTAGTTCAGCGTCTGTTTGGGATGACAGTAGGTACTGGAACAGCTGAGACTTAAATGATGGTAGGGATGAAGCATGGTGGATATGAGTAGGTAAGCAATTCCAGAGAGTAGTAGAGCGGACAAGAAAGGAATGATCAAAAGTTTTTGTTCTATGGATAGGAATATAAAGGTCAGAATGGCGTGATCTTGTTTCGAGGGAGTGGATTGACGATTTAAATTGCAGAAGACTGTGGATATAGGGAGGTAGCTGGGAGTGGATGGTTTGGTAAAGGTATGATCCTAGGAAATATTGTCTGCGGATAGAGGGAAGGAGACACTTTAACTCACTGTATAAATGGGTCACATGAGACCTCCTTGGTGTACCGAGGACAAATCTTAAAAATATGTTCATAATTCGCTTAAGCCTGTCCTCGAGCGCAATCGAGAGTCCACCATATACCCCGCAGCAGTAGTCAAAGTGGGGGAGTCAACCATAAATACACACAGTCAACCATTCTCACTTCACAAAAAAATCTTTTTAGTTGCATTATTATCATATTGGGAATTATTTAGGTTGTATATCAGTTTTCGTAACATAATTCCATATGTGAAATTATAAATAACTACTATAATAGGTGAAATAATCAGGAGTCAGTCTTTTTCTTAGTACTTTTAATTTTTCCAAAATTAACAATATTCAGGCAAAATTAAAAATTTTAAAAAAAGACTGACTCCTGATTATTCCACCTATAATAGTTCTTCAGTCGACTTTACATCCTCAATATAAATAACTACATATACTTATGTATATGTTTTTTTCTCCTGATTTTATACATATTTTTTTAAGAACATTTTAAAGTGTTCTAAAACTAAAACGGTACACATGGCATCTATATTACTACTCAGATCTCTGGATTTGCTTCCGCTGGCTCTGACCAGTAACGCTGTTGAGAGAGAAGCACTTGGATGACTCGGATTCCTTTTTCTCCCTCCACAATTGTGAGACTAGCCTAGTCCGAGGTTTTTCCGGCAGATTTTAAATATTGTATATAGGTGTGTGTGTGTGTTTATGATCTTCAGTTATCTGTAAACTATGTATTTATTTTACTTATATATATATATATATATATATTATATATATA
The DNA here is from genome assembly GCA_023052935.1 of Piezodorus guildinii. Classification (NCBI taxonomy): domain Eukaryota; kingdom Metazoa; phylum Arthropoda; class Insecta; order Hemiptera; family Pentatomidae; genus Piezodorus; species Piezodorus guildinii. The sequence goes on along the minus strand of CM041293.1, from coordinate 107,864,215 downwards.
TATATTATAAGTAATATATATTATAATTATAATTATTTCCATTCTTATGTAATTTTACTTTACCTTTGTTTATTCCTCAAATGTCCAATGAATGTGATGATAAAGAATTATTATTAATGTCTATATTAAGACAAATTGTAATATATATAAATACAAATTGTTCAATAATTAAAAAAAAAAAAATATAACATAATTAGACATATTTTAGCTATTTCAATTTTTTTTATTTGTTTACTTTGTGTTTATTTTTTATTGAATATATTTTTTTACCAATATTTTATATTTATATTATTCTATTTTCATGTGATTTTACTTTACCCATGTTTCTCTGTAAATTTTATGTGTAGATAGTCTTAAAGCACGCTTACCATTGGCCTCGAGACAAATGGTAATATAACGAAATAAGAAATTGTTTGAACAAAAATAAATTACGTACTTAGCGGCAGACATTTTCAAATACTCAACTAGCTTATTTCTATGAGGATAAATGTACGATATAACCCCCATTAAAAGTACGTTCACCTATCGCATTCATATTTTAATACAAAATATAATTTATTACTACAAAAACACCTTTCTTTTTTTTTTTTTTTTTTTAAGTACAGTACTACGTTGTAAACAGTCCATAATAGCTTTGAATCAGACTTTGTGACGCTGGAGGTATCACATATCAGCCATCCTTATCGGCTATCAGATATCGCAGCTTCAACATCAACACGTATAGGCATATTGATCCTGGCTTTGTTATATTTTATTTTTTCGCTTTTGTTGCCCAACAATTCTTTTTTTCGAACTTTAGTTCTCCTTTAACCTTCCTTACACAGTTGGTCTTAAATTGGATTTATACATTCGTGTCAGTTCGAACTCAGAAAATTAAGTTTTTTTCTGAATATTTCATAAAATTCATTATAGCAGCCCGAGCGCAAACCATTTATTAGCTTCCATGACTTCATCAATTCTTAATTTTTATTTAACCCTGCATAATTCATTTCCCACCTTCATCCATCACCCAATGTAATCGGCCGATTTTTATTTATCGACTCATATTTTTCCCCAAAAAGTTATTATAGGAAAGACGAGAACATTATTGAGATAAATTTTAATATTTATGCTTTTTAAAATAAAATACTTCACCCCAGAACACACTATCTTTGGTTCATTTTAATTTGTGATGACAATTGTGTGTTATCAGTCAATAACGATCCTACGACCTTCAGGTTATGGAGTCAGAATTGGGGAATTAAAATAAAGTGAGACAAATCTCACCAAATAATTTTTACCCTCCGTCGTAAACCAATGGCATCCTGTCCTACAGTATCCTTTAATAATATTCCACTTATCCCGGTTGAACAGATCCGCTACCTAGGTCTCCTTGACAAACGTCTCACATGGAATCCGCACACTTGACTGAAACGACAAGAAACTGCTCGCCGCTTTCGATTACTTCAACACTTACTTGACAAAAGCTGTAACCTCCCACTTAACTACAAAAGGCTCCTCTACTTGACTAGCATAAGGCCTATAGGGACTTACGGAGTTGAGCTTTATGCTCGACTAAACTATCAAAATTCTTCCCGTATTTAATCCTTACAATCTAAAATCCTTCGTTAAATCCTCAACGCTCATTACTTTTCACAAATATACTCATCCATAAAGACCTATATGTTCCATTTATTACTTATCTGGCCCGAACCAGATACCACTCCTTCCACAACAAACTCCTCTTCCTCTCTAACCCACTAGTTTCTATCATAGCTTCCTCTTTGATCCCTGATAATCTCCCGAGGCGTCTGAAAAGAAGATGGCCTCGTGACCTTCTGGTTTAAAATAGTTGCAGGAGTGCTAATATTTGGTAGTTCTTCTACAAGTCTGTTTCATGTCATTTTTATTTTATCATATTTACTTGTTGTATTATGAAGTACAGTTGTAAATTTCACAATAAATAATGTAAAAAAAAAAATTCTAAAATATTAAAAAACATTAGCTGCAATTGTTTTTCTGTCCAAGTCATTTTCAGATTTATCAAAGTTTTTCACACATGTCTGTGTATCTGTAGTCAAATATGTCAAAAAATGAGGCCAACTACCGTCCATCAAATATTGGAAAGATGCTATAGGAATAGACAGATTAGTAATTTGATAGTTATTATATTATCTATTTTTTTTTTCAAAGGAAAACGTTTATTCGTCAATACATTCGAAATCAACCAGACCATGCCACTCAATAATTTAATCTTGCATGATTGCTTATGTGGAGGTACGATGTGCCCATGAGTCATGAACTACTGAATCTGGAGTCTCAAAGAGACTTAGAACTCAGAAGAATCCTAATGATTTCTTATACCAGTTATTTCCTAAATTTAAAAACCCGGTTACATTTTTATGGTTAATACTTATAGTTTTTCAGCCATTGAAATTCGGCTTCGCGTTGTGTTTGGAAAATCTCTTTAACTGGTAATTATGCAGATATAAAATTAAAACAAACATTAAAATTTGCATTTGCCTTCATAATTCTATCCGATATTTATGTGTCTACAATAATACAGAACAGAAATTTTCAGTCCTTACAACATGTCTCCTAAGTAGCGAGAAAAACTTTTAAAATAGTTCTCGAAAATTTACATCTACAGGAGCTTTTATCGAGCTATAAAAAAAAGTTTAAAAAGGAGTCTCATCCTTATTATTATTTTTTTCTTATTTCGTCTTATCATTGGGCACATTGTACTAAAAAATCCGATAAAATGAATTTTGCCCTTCTTTTTTTATTTTTAGTATAAAGTTTCAAAAATGCCACAATATTTAAATGGAATATCTCAAAAGGGTTTTAGTAAAAATGATACATATACATATTTTAACATTTCTTTATAAATCTTTCTATATAAATCTATTAAGGAATATTATCTGACTTTAAGGGTAATTAAGAATAAAATTAATTTCTTGTTGTAATACTTGTTAATCGCTTGGATGCATTATTAATTTTTGATACTAGATGAAGGAGGTTGTAGCGGTGGCAAGTCTAAAATTACCTTAAGGATTAGAGCTAAGAGGATTCCCCCCAGCTATCCTCGTACTCCTATCAGCTTTTCCGCTTCTGTCCTCGCCCTTAATTAATAATAAATCTTTTTCTTCCCCCTAGCTTTTCTATTTCATTCCTTATCTTGATATTCGATTGACAGTCTACATATCTAGAAAAATCTGGTGCGGACAACATGTGGCTCTCACTTATCGCCGTTGTTAAAATCGATTAAAGAATTTTCAAATACTGTCAGGGATGAAAATGAGTGAAGCTAATAAAGAATTAATTAAATTGAATTTCTATAGAAACATGTGTTTTATTAAAATATCTATTATATTATTATCTGAAATAATAATCTGTTAGTTTTATCGGCATTTCATCACTCTTAATTAACTTGAAACGTGAGACCTCAAATTTTGATGGGGTAATATACCAAAACCCTAGTTACTATATTTAAAAAGTGAACGGTTGAAAGAGGGATAAAAAAAAAAGTGAGAAAATATGAGGATGAAAAAAACCTGGGAAAATATTTTTATAGTATCGGTTGCCGTATTATTGGAGATTCCTTGTGGAAAAGTGGGTAGTAAAAAAAAAAATATTGAATCCAGTTACCAGACCTTCTCTTTCTCCATCGAATCATCTTTTGTTTTAAGGGTCTTTCCTTCCCCTTCTAGCCTCTTCTGTTGTGGTTTATTCTTTTACTTAGTTTACAAGTAAAAATTACGGATGTATCTTAGTACTTTAAAGATATTTATTTTCATTTTATTAATATTATTTATTCCGTTTATTTCACTTGAGAATACATGCTACTAATAATCAATCAACCTCATAAAAATTAATACAGTGAAATCGGTCTCAGTCTTCTTATTAGGTGAGAGTGGTATAGTTCACATGAGGATAAAGTTTTTGGTTTTTGATTTATTTGATTTATTTATTGGCACAAAACATCTTGGCCATCAGTGCCAGATACACTCAGTATAAGATACACTTAGATATATAATAACTAACTCACTATAAGATACACGTTTTTGTAAACAAACAATTATGGTTTTAGTTGAAATAGTAAATAATAATATTAATTAAAATAAATAATGAACCAATATAACAAATAATAATAATACACTAAATAATAATACACTAAAACAAATAATAATAATACAAAATGAACAAATATTTAATAATAACATAATTGACAATAATGATATACATAATTAACAAATAATACACTCATAAATAGTGCCGGATACGCTCATTTTAGAAAATTAATTTTAGAAAAACATGAGGATAAAGTTATATTATGTTTCCTGGTTCGCTCAGAAAATCTTTTATTTTTGCTGTGACCTTATAGTATATCTAGCTTCTAATATAAAAGACGGGTTGATTTGGTTCAAATTAAAAATTAATAATAACTATAGCCTCAATGGTTCTAACAATTCAGAAAGAAGTATCTATATAACCTATATTTTGTGAAAAATCCATTACACTGCTCAGGCGAATTGTGATACTTCGTTTTAAAAATTTAAAAAATTGAGGTAAATCACTTCGTTTTTACTTTCACTTACTATATATAGTAAGGGGAAGTATTGCGATCGTGAAAATTTTCGAATTCCAGTTTTCAACGGAAATACACTTTTTAGGGTCCCCTGAGTCCAAATAACCAAGATCCCGCAAAAAGGTCTGTGTGTGTGTGGTAATTCCCGGGCGGAAACGGTAAGTCCTATGAAACTGAAATTTCATATTTAAGACAACTATACGCCCGAGACGTGACAAAACTTTTTTCATCAAAATGAGCCTACCAGAAGAGGCACTTTATACCATGCATTTTGCACCTTTTTTCAATTTTCTCGAAAACGGTTCCGACGATTTTGATTAAACTCGCTATATCGATGTAAAAATTAATGGGCTTTAATATCATGTAGGTTTTATTTGGATAAAAATGGTCTGACAGGGCTTAAATGCCGATATTTTAAATTGTCTTCCCCTAAAGTACCTTTAATTTTGTAGATTCAATAATAATAACTAGATTATCTTGTTAACGCTGATGAAAAACCGGTAAATTTATAAATTGAATAAATTTGATACCCAACTAAAGGAGAAAACAGAAAAAATATTTTTTAATGCAATTTTTCGTTTTTGAATATAAGAGCAGTAATATACATGTATGACATACCGTTGGAAAGCTAAAGATTTTAGAAAAAATATCATCCCATTCACAAGATTTTAAAAGTTAATAGAGAGTGATGAAATGAACATAAAACTAACTGATTATTTTAGATAATAATATAATAGATTTTTTAATGAAACACATGTTTTTATAGAAATTTAATTTAATTAATTCCTTAATAGTTTCACGTATTTTTATCTTTAACTGTATTTGAAAATTCTTTCATTGATTTTAAAAATGGAGGTAAGTGAAAGTCGTGATTTGCCCCCACCAGATTTTTTTTAATGAAACAGGATAAAACGATATATTATTTGTGGGCTTTATGACGTGTAATAAATAATACTGCACAGATACACCTTTAATATTTTTGTATTTCATTTTCTAAATATGGTTCATATCCTTTAAAAATGAAAATTTATGTACATCGTTCTATCTCTTTACCCTTCACTTAATTTATATGTGATTAGTTTTAATATATTCCTTTGTGGTTGGTGTAGCAAGGCACGGAATAGTTTATTTTTTCAAGAGAGATATACTATATTTTACGAATAAAATTAATATAGATAACGTTTTATCCTCATGATTATAATTAAAGTCTAGATTATAATTTTCCATTTTCTCTAAACTTGCGAACAGTAAATGTCAAACTTATACCTATTTAAGAAATCCAGATGGTGATTTCTGTGTTCAATAACCTTAACTGAATATCAGATCTTAGTTGTTATTTTTTACATTATAAATCATAAGTACAAAAGGTCAGCAGGCTTTTAATATAGAAGCATGAGATAATTCTATAATACTTATAAAGTTATAATTTATGGACCGTATGGTGTCAGTAAATAGTTCATGTTTTTTTTTTTTTTTTTTTTTTCTTAATTTTTCTATGTTTCATCTCTGTAAGATATAGATGAGGGAAGTACTAAATGAAAAATTCTTAATTATGAAATATTGGCTTTTCAAAAATAATTTTATAAGTTAAAATATAATTTGTATTGTTTAATTTAGTCTACTGTTTCATATTTTCGGGCTTCAAATTAGGTTCTAAAATATCCAGTTTGTCCTATAAAAAACTTATACCTCTACAACCATGAATGGTCTTGGGCTCAGTACATATAGTACTGTTTAATATAATACTCGTACTGTTTCTAGGCCAACGGCCATGCAAAGAGGTGACGGTCGAATTCACGCTCAGCCGTCAGGTTTTTTCCCATTTTTAGGTACCTACTTTATAGAAGCTGGGTCTGCCCCAGGAGGTCTTCCAAGACTCGGAGAACAGTTGACTAGTGCTCTACTATCCCCAAGAACACACCGCTCCCTAATTTCTGAACGATAGAGCATCCAAATCAACTTTGACGTAACCCGTCATTTGACCCTCTTTATTCCATTATATATCGACTTGGGACAGAAATTGTTTATGCCCAGGGTTTATTTTTTCTTTCCCCGGACAAGTTATTCAATTCAGAGATTCGTACTGTTCTAGGCCTACGGCCGTGCAATGAGGGGAATTAGCCGAATTCACGCTAAGCCGCCAGGTTTTTTCTATTTTCAAGTACCCACTTTATAGAGACTGGGTAGGCCCAAGGAGGTCTCCATACTCTAGATTCACCCACCTGCCAAAATGGCAGAATATTATTTATTCTGCCACAGCCGGGCATATAAATAATATTCGAACTCAGGACCCGGAGAACAGTTGGCTAGTGTTCTATCCCCAAGAACACACTGCTCCCTAATTTCTCAAATCATTTTTGATGTAACCCGTCATTTGATCCTCCTTGTTTTATGTTATAGCGACTAGGACAGAAATCGTTTAGGCTCAGGATTTATTATTTCATTGACAAGTTATTCAAGTAAGGGCCACGATGTAAAGTATAAGTCTCCTTCGTCCGGTCGGTGTGAGTTGCCTCCATCTTTTTGACTAGCCTCACATACTGGAGAAGGATAATATATCCAAACGCATTAGTCCGTAATGTCATTCATTTCATATTTAGTGTGTATATATATATATATATATATATATATATATATATATAATTTATAGTCGGAAAAGTTTTTCCCCCTCAGTGAGCAGTTATCAATCTCCACCTAGTAAGAAGGATGTTTTTCCTCCCCCCTAGAAGAGGAGGGTGGCCCAGGATAAGTGGACGGAGGTCGAGCAATGATGGATGGTCGCCATCCTGTGCTTTCTGGTCATTGATCTCCCCTGCCTCTCAGATAGCTCTTCCTTCAACAAGTACAATGACTATCGTATATTATTTACATTTGTTTAGTGATATTCTAGAATATCTAATACATAAAGTTCTCGTGTCACAGTTACCAAAACGGCTTGCCCGATTTTCATGAAATTTCATATGCATATTCAATAGGTCTGAGAATTGGCTACTATATATTCTCAATTTTTTTTTACACATTTTATTTTTTTTTATAATGTGGTATTAAAAAATAGATACAACACTCCACCCTTCTGTCACCAACCTCCTAATTTTTAATAGTCATTTTAGTAATTTAATAATTGTTCATCCCGCTTGATAACTGATCAATTATCACTTGGTAAGTTATCACCCCCAGAGGTCTGCCGGTGTCACTTCTCAGCCAGCAAACAGCACGGAGAAGGGACGAGGCTGAACTTTTTTGAACTTGATTTACGGTTCCCAAGATCGATTGAACTACAAATACAATACTGAAGGAATTAGTCCGGGTGGCGGTCATTAAATGAAACAACTGAATAGTTTCAACTATTTTATTGTTTGCCAACGTTTCGACCCCCATTGTGGGTCATCATCAGGGCTAAAAAGATACAAAAAGGATACATTTAAAATAAGATTACAAATACTATTTAAAAAAAAAATTAACAATTTCACTAGAGAATGTCAATATTATAACATAAAAGAAAATAGATGTGTAAAGAAATCAATTAATTAAATTACAATGATAAAGGTATACTAATGAGAGCTATACAGACCAGATAATGACTAAAGATAATGTACAAATATATAAGAAAAAATTACATGAAATAAAAACCATTAACAAAATGGAGTACAGTGGAGATACGTACCGTCTGGTAGGTGAGTGGAAACTAGGTTCAATTTGGTTATAAGGAATATAGGCAGGTAGATAGGAAAGTACGTACAAAAGGTTGGGTAAACTGGAAAATACGTACCATATTTCTAGACGGGATCTGACAACAATGAGTAAAATTGTAATATTAACATAAAAGGAAGTGTTCAGATTAAACCTACAATATTAATAACATCATAACGATATTAGAAGATGTTTTAACAAGATTGTTGAAGTAAAAACAATATAATACAATAGTAAGAATAATAATGTATAAACTATATATAGTAAAAACTGACTACCTCCCAACCAACGTTTTAATAATTATTGTACATGTATTAAGACATTAAAAATAACCAAGTGAAAATATTATGACAAAAAATAATAATAAGTAACAATCATTGACAGATCATATAGTGGATACAAAATAGTAAAATAATTACAAATAGGAATAAATTGAATTGTAAAACCATTAAGAATTTATTAAGTGCAGAAACAAATGAAATAGATACATATATAAAATAAATGTATACATAAATAAGTAAAAAATAAACCAATAAATAAACAAAAGGTATACAGTGGGATGGACATGGGAAGCTGTATTACTTAAGAGAGTTTAATATATGGCTATAGGTGGAGGAGATGCACTGTTTATCAGTTTTATGATTGACAGGATTAGATTGGAGATGGATGTGGACGGATTCAGCGATGAGTCTTTTTTTATGGTTGGGAACAGAATCTAAAATGGAACAATCTTGAAAGTTAAATGAATGATTAAAAGTTATGGAGTGTTCGGAGAGTTTTGAGGCTAGAAGGTTTCGAGAGGATATGGAGGATTTATGTTGAGATATGCGGGTTTTTAAGTAGTTTTTTGTTTCACCCACATAGGACACGTCGCAATCTAAACAAGGTATTTTATACACAATATTTGAGCGGTAGAGAGGATTTATCGGGTCTTTAGTATTAGTGAAAAGGTGGGAAAGTTTGTTCTGGGTCTTTAATCCTAGCTTTAGGGAGGGTAAGGAAGATTTAAAGGATTTTTTAATATTTTCAGACAGGTGTGGAATATACGGTAGGGATCTATATTGAAATATTGTGGGTGAATTTTGGTCTTTTATTGTAGGGGGAGTAATGGTCGTTTTTACGTTGTTGTATGAGTTTATGAGTTTTTTAATGATATTAAGTGGGAAGCTGTTTAGGGTAAGGATCTTTTTAATGCGCTGAATATTGGTAGGATGGTACTGTGGATCAGACAAGGAGAGGCAACGGTGGACGAGATTTTGGGCAACATTAATTTTTTGATGGTATGGGTGCTGGGAGAAGAAATTGAGGAGTCTACCGGAATAGGTGGATTTTGTGTACCAATCAGTGGAAATAGAACCGTCCGTATTTCTTATTATCAGTAAGTCTAGAAAGGGAATTGTTGAGTTGTTTTCTTTTTCTACTGTAAAACGGAGGCGTGGATCGTAGGAATTAAAGGATTTAAGGATATCTGGGATTTTTTCAGGGTTTATTATTAGGAGGAGGTCGTCAACATATTTATTAATGAAAAAGATATCGTTTTTATAAATTTTGGTTATGAAATCCAGGAGGTCATTGAGAACAATATTAGAGAGATCCGGAGCTAGGCAGTTTCCCATTGCTAGTCCAGAGACCTGATTGTAAAATTTTCCCTTAAAAGTGAGGTATCCTGTTTTGCAGCAAAGTTCCAGTGATTGTAAGTAAGTAGAAAGATTTAGCGTGGTGTGAGGTTCGATAATGGTCCAGTGTTTTTTAACTAAATGGAGAACTTTGTCAATGGGAATATTAGTGAATAAGCTTTCGGCGTCAAAAGATGTTAATATGTAGTTAGGGGGATTTGAAGTGATAATAATTGTTGTCGGAGGTAAAGAGAGTTTGTAATGTCGTAGGAGTTTGTACGGCTGAGTATTTTTAGTGACGGTAGAAGAAATTTACTGAGTTTGGAGGAAGGTGCATTGATGTTTGAAATAATGGGACGGAGTGGATTACCTGGTTTGTGAATTTTGGGAAGGCCATACAGACGTGGGGGTAAGGAATTATAAGAGATTAGGTTTCTGTATGTAGATAGATTAATGAATTTATTATCGAAGAGATTTTTGATATGTTGGTTAAATTTTATCATGAGAGGACGGGTTGGGTCACGGGTAAAGGGTGTATATGTTGATAGGTCTGATAGAAGTGAATTTATTTTGTCATCGTACTCAGTTCTGTCCATAATAACTGTTACGTTACCTTTGTCGGCTTTGGTTACTATAATTTGGTCGTTTGATTTGAGGAATGAGCGGGTTAAGGAAAGATCTTTGAAGAAGAGAGGGGAAAGTGACGAAAGAGGTTTGGGGTGTTGGAGGTGGTTGGAAATCATGTTGCTAATCCGCAACCGGGAAATTTCTTTGTCTTCGTCAGTTATTTTGAAAATGTCGTCTTTATAAATATATTCTAGATCTGTTATAAGTTGGGGAATCATTTTAGAAGGGTTAGAAGAAGGGGTAGAAAAATTGGGACCTAAGCTTAAAATATTATTAACATTAGTGGGAACGGAGGTAGAGGAAATATTTTTGATCCAATCATCCGAGCCTTTGGGATACGGTTTTTTATTGATGCTCTTTTCATAAATAGTTTTAAATTTTTTAACGAGGGAAAATTTTGTCTGTTTTTTAGTGAATGCAAAAATTGTTTGAATACTTGTAGTCAGTTTGTCCATGTTGTGGTCGCCTATAATAGGATGTAAAGAGGAATTTAAGGAGCGGATATTGTCGTTGATGAGGTCTATTTGTTGTATGGTTTCCCTAATTTTTAAGTTAAGTAACGTTCTCTTGTATTTCTCCAATGAGTGAGTCAATTTAGAAGTAAGGGAGTTTGACAAAGGGACTTGACTAATGCAGTTCTCAATAAATTTTGGAAAAACAGAATGGGTTCGACATTTTAATAAAAAAATTCTTTGTTCAGTTTTTTTGGCCAGTCGTTTGTGAAGGTTGCAGAGATTGTTAAAAGTTTGTCTGTTTTGGGGGAATCGCGATTTTAGTGAAGAGAAAATATGATGTTGGTCATTATTAGGATTTCCTGAAGAAAGGTGGGAAGAAGATATATTTTGAGTTTGGGAGAAAGATGTATCCAGAGAAGTAATTGAAAAAAGAGAAGTAACTTGGGAAGAAGGCGTATGGGGAGTTTTAGTATAATGTTGAGTTGGGAGGTGAGTCAAAGATCTAATACTATTTAATCTAGTGTTATAGCGGTGTGATGGTCGAGAAGAATCCAAAAGAGAGGTTGATTGAGGGTTTAGTCGTTGTGGTGGTGATCGTGGAGTTGTTACCTTTTTTGAGCTGGAAATGTGGTGATGAGAAAAACTTGAGTCACCTGGAGGTGTAGAAGAGATGGCTTGTTGCCATACAGACGTGGGGGTAAGGAATTATAAGAGATTAGGTTTCTGTATGTAGATAGATTAATGAATTTATTATCGAAGAGATTTTTGATATGTTGGTTAAATTTTATCATGAGAGGACGGGTTGGGTCACGGGTATCATTTATCATTGTAATTTAATTAATTGATTTCTTTACACATCTATTTTCTTTTATGTTATAATATTGACATTCTCTAGTGAAATTGTTAATTTTTTTTTAAATAGTATTTGTAATCTTATTTTAAATGTATCCTTTTTGTATCTTTTTAGCCCTGATGATGACCCACAATGGGGGTCGAAACGTTGGCAAACAATAAAATAGTTGAAACTATTCAGTTGTTTCATTTAATGACCGCCACCCGGACTAATTCCTTCAGTAATTCTCAACGGTCAACTAATTATATCCACAATAATAAAAAGAACACGGGAACAACAACAAAAAGATACATCCACCTCAACTCTCCGCCGCAGTGCCAGAATACAAAATCGCAGACAGGACATACAATCTACATCTCAACAACAGCAGGCATTCTCATCTCAACAAGCCATCTCTTCTACACCTCCAGGTGACTCAAGTTTTTCTCATCACCACATTTCCAGCTCAAAAAAGGTAACAACTCCACGATCACCACCACAACGACTAAACCCTCAATCAACCTCTCTTTTGGATTCTTCTCGACCATCACACCGCTATAACACTAGATTAAATAGTATTAGATCTTTGACTCACCTCCCAACTCAACATTATACTAAAACTCCCCATACGCCTTCTTCCCAAGTTACTTCTCTTTTTTCAATTACTTCTCTGGATACATCTTTCTCCCAAACTCAAAATATATCTTCTTCCCACCTTTCTTCAGGAAATCCTAATAATGACCAACATCATATTTTCTCTTCACTAAAATCGCGATTCCCCCAAAACAGACAAACTTTTAACAATCTCTGCAACCTTCACAAACGACTGGCCAAAAAAACTGAACAAAGAATTTTTTTATTAAAATGTCGAACCCATTCTGTTTTTCCAAAATTTATTGAGAACTGCATTAGTCAAGTCCCTTTGTCAAACTCCCTTACTTCTAAATTGACTCACTCATTGGAGAAATACAAGAGAACGTTACTTAACTTAAAAATTAGGGAAACCATACAACAAATAGACCTCATCAACGACAATATCCGCTCCTTAAATTCCTCTTTACATCCTATTATAGGCGACCACAACATGGACAAACTGACTACAAGTATTCAAACAATTTTTGCATTCACTAAAAAACAGACAAAATTTTCCCTCGTTAAAAAATTTAAAACTATTTATGAAAAGAGCATCAATAAAAAACCGTATCCCAAAGGCTCGGATGATTGGATCAAAAATATTTCCTCTACCTCCGTTCCCACTAATGTTAATAATATTTTAAGCTTAGGTCCCAATTTTTCTACCCCTTCTTCTAACCCTTCTAAAATGATTCCCCAACTTATAACAGATCTAGAATATATTTATAAAGACGACATTTTCAAAATAACTGACGAAGACAAAGAAATTTCCCGGTTGCGGATTAGCAACATGATTTCCAACCACCTCCAACACCCCAAACCTCTTTCGTCACTTTCCCCTCTCTTCTTCAAAGATCTTTCCTTAACCCGCTCATTCCTCAAATCAAACGACCAAATTATAGTAACCAAAGCCGACAAAGGTAACGTAACAGTTATTATGGACAGAACTGAGTACGATGACAAAATAAATTCACTTCTATCAGACCTATCAACATATACACCCTCTACCCGTGACCCAACCCGTCCTCTCATGATAAAATTTAACCAACATATCAAAAATCTCTTCGATAATAAATTCATTAATCTATCTACATACAGAAACCTAATCTCTTATTTAATTCCTTACCCCACGTCTGTATGGCCTTCCCAAAATTCACAAACCAGGTAATCCACTCCGTCCCATTATTTCAAACATCAATGCACCTTCCTCCAAACTCAGTAAATTTCTTCTACCGTCACTAAAAATACTCAGCCGTACAAACTCCTACGACATTACAAACTCTCTTTACCTCCGACAACAATTATTATCACTTCAAATCCCCCCTAACTACATATTAACATCTTTTGACGCCGAAAGCTTATTCACTAATATTCCCATTGACAAAGTTCTCCATTTAGTTAAAAAACACTGGACCATTATCGAACCTCACACCACGCTAAATCTTTCTACTTACTTACAATCACTGGAACTTTGCTGCAAAACAGGATACCTCACTTTTAAGGGAAAATTTTACAATCAGGTCTCTGGACTAGCAATGGGAAACTGCCTAGCTCCGGATCTCTCTAATATTGTTCTCAATGACCTCCTGGATTTCATAACCAAAATTTATAAAAACGATATCTTTTTCATTAATAAATATGTTGACGACCTCCTCCTAATAATAAACCCTGAAAAAATCCCAGATATCCTTAAATCCTTTAATTCCTACGATCCACGCCTCCGTTTTACAGTAGAAAAAGAAAACAACTCAACAATTCCCTTTCTAGACTTACTGATAATAAGAAATACGGACGGTTCTATTTCCACTGATTGGTACACAAAATCCACCTATTCCGGTAGACTCCTCAATTTCTTCTCCCAGCACCCATACCATCAAAAAATTAATGTTGCCCAAAATCTCGTCCACCGTTGCCTCTCCTTGTCTGATCCACAGTACCATCCTACCAATATTCAGCGCATTAAAAAGATCCTTACCCTAAACAGCTTCCCACTTAATATCATTAAAAAACTCATAAACTCATACAACAACGTAAAAACGACCATTACTCCCCCTACAATAAAAGACCAAAATTCACCCACAATATTTCAATATAGATCCCTACCGTATATTCCACACCTGTCTGAAAATATTAAAAAATCCTTTAAATCTTCCTTACCCTCCCTAAAGCTAGGATTAAAGACCCAGAACAAACTTTCCCACCTTTTCACTAATACTAAAGACCCGATAAATCCTCTCTACCGCTCAAATATTGTGTATAAAATACCTTGTTTAGATTGCGACGTGTCCTATGTGGGTGAAACAAAAAACTACTTAAAAACCCGCATATCTCAACATAAATCCTCCATATCCTCTCGAAACCTTCTAGCCTCAAAACTCTCCGAACACTCCATAACTTTTAATCATTCATTTAACTTTCAAGATTGTTCCATTTTAGATTCTGTTCCCAACCATAAAAAAAGACTCATCGCTGAATCCGTCCACATCCATCTCCAATCTAATCCTGTCAATCATAAAACTGATAAACAGTGCATCTCCTCCACCTATAGCCATATATTAAACTCTCTTAAGTAATACAGCTTCCCATGTCCATCCCACTGTATACCTTTTGTTTATTTATTGGTTTATTTTTTACTTATTTATGTATACATTTATTTTATATATGTATCTATTTCATTTGTTTCTGCACTTAATAAATTCTTAATGGTTTTACAATTCAATTTATTCCTATTTGTAATTATTTTACTATTTTGTATCCACTATATGATCTGTCAATGATTGTTACTTATTATTATTTTTTGTCATAATATTTTCACTTGGTTATTTTTAATGTCTTAATACATGTACAATAATTATTAAAACGTTGGTTGGGAGGTAGTCAGTTTTTACTATATATAGTTTATACATTATTATTCTTACTATTGTATTATATTGTTTTTACTTCAACAATCTTGTTAAAACATCTTCTAATACCGTTATGATGTTATTAATATTGTAGGTTTAATCTGAACACTTCCTTTTATGTTAATATTACAATTTTACTCATTGTTGTCAGATCCCGTCTAGAAATATGGTACGTATTTTCCAGTTTACCCAACCTTTTGTACGTACTTTCCTATCTACCTGCCTATATTCCTTATAACCAAATTGAACCTAGTTTCCACTCACCTACCAGACGGTACGTATCTCCACTGTACTCCATTTTGTTAATGGTTTTTATTTCATGTAATTTTTTCTTATATATTTGTACATTATCTTTAGTCATTATCTGGTCTGTATAGCTCTCATTAGTATACCTTTATCATTGTAATTTAATTAATTGATTTCTTTACACATCTATTTTCTTTTATGTTATAATATTGACATTCTCTAGTGAAATTGTTAATTTTTTTTTTTAAATAGTATTTGTAATCTTATTTTAAATGTATCCTTTTTGTATCTTTTTAGCCCTGATGATGACCCACAATGGGGGTCGAAACGTTGGCAAACAATAAAATAGTTGAAACTATTCAGTTGTTTCATTTAATGACCGCCACCCGGACTAATTCCTTCAGTAATTCTCAACGGTCAACTAATTATATCCACAATGATACAAATACAATAATTTTTTTTTTTTTTTTTTATAACATATAACTGCATATTTATCGTGCGTCAACAAGGAAATCTTATGTAACGACTTACAACTTACCAATACGTACTTTTGATTCATATTAAACTTATAAGCGCGGCGTGACCTAGTAGGTACAGCATTAGGTTACTGTTATTCGGGTTTCAGGTTCGAATCCCAGCTGAGGCAGAACTATTTGATCTGTTATTGAAGCCGATGAGCTAGTCTGGGGTAAGGAGGTTCTCCTGGGACACATCCAGCCTCTAAAGTGGGCATCCAAAACCGGGAAAAAAACCTGGCGGCCGAGCGAGAGTTAGGCCTAATCAGTTCCTTGCAAGGTCGTTGGTCTTGAAACAGCGCGGAACCTGATAAAGTACTGAACCTGATACTCTTCCAGACCTGTAGAAGTACACATAAATCAACTTCACAGACGTAAAAACGTTAACAAATGACTAAAATGTGATGTGAGCTATACTTTGCTTAATTCCAGGAGCAAAGATCAACAGAGAAGGCTGCTTGAAACATTATTTTTCATGCCCAAAATGTGCTGTTTATCTTATTCCAGCTGCAGTTTTGCGGATTGTCACTACACCGCAGGTGCCGATAATGAAAATAATTCTACTTTATTATCTTCGGATTTTTTCATTATCTTCATGTTCTTTGGTGTTGGTAGAAGGTACGTCGTGTTATGTTCTGATGTCAAAGTGTAATTTGCATGTTGTTACAACGTGTTTCTGTTTCAGAGATGTATTACATGTTTCACAAAGTTAGCCAAGGTGGTTAGCCATGTCTTATTGTTCATCGGTACCCACTCGTGTAAGTTTATTGAGGATTAATACTTTATTTTTGAAACTTTTAGAAGAGGTTTTCAATATTTTATCATCTGTTATATATATCCCTACATTACGTGTGTCTACACTGCATTCAATTTGTTAGTGCATACCTATTCTGTAGGACGAGAATGTGCTTATGATATCCTTACCTTTTATTTCCATTTAAAATAGACATCTTTCAAATTTTAATAATAATAATAATAATAATATCTTTATTTATTCTGGGACAAGCCCCTTCAGAATAATACATATGAAAGTAAATAAAGTCTTAGATGCCTTAGAGTAATAATTGAAGAATAAAAATACAGTGATAAAGTAAAAAATAAATACACAAGACAAAGATAACATATAAAACCAAACTGTTGAATATAATAAATCGACTTCTCATTCTAGTTCGAGTGAGAGAAACAAAAAAAAAATAATATATATGTACATAAAACTAATTTAGATGTTAGTTAAAAAAAAATAAAATACAAAATTATCCTTCTGTTCCTGTGCAGAGCTTTGATCAAAAAATAATTATATACAATTTCTATCTAATTAAAAAAACAAAAATAAAAACAGGAGAAAAAAAAAAATAACTTCTATATTAACGCTTCTGTGATTTTATAAATTTATTTATTTATCATTATTACTTTATTTTATTTTTTCTTCTATTTTTTTTTTTATTTGAACATTCTCATTTGAAATTGGTTATTGTCGAGATTCCTTGGAAATTGAATGGATAGGAAGTAATTGAATAGACGGGATTTAAAGGTTTGAAGGGTATTCGAGTTACGGATATGAGAAGGGATAGAGTTCCATACGGAAGATGATCGGACAATGAAAGATCTGTCGAAAGCTGCGGTTCGATGGGGCGGCATATACAAATCAGAAGGCCGTGCTCGAGTGTTGCGGGAATGAATCGAGGATTTGAATAGTAGGAGGTCAGAGATGTATGATGGACGGCGGGATCGGATTACTTGATAGAGGAAGGATGCCAAGAAGTACTTACGACGATAGGAAGGATAAAGCCACTTTAACTCTTCGTAGAATCGAGTGACAGAGGTGTCTCTGGAGATCCCAAAGATGAATCGGATGAAACAATTAAATAGCCTTTTTAGTTTTTCCTCAAGATCTCCAGAGACACCCCCAAACACCGTACAGCAATAGTCAAAGTGGGGGAATATTAGGGAGGAAACCAGTAGCCAACGGGTTTCTAGAGGAAAGAGGTGACGAATGCCATTTAATCGCTTTAGAGTGATGAAGGAGCGGCGGGAGATGTCAGAAATATGGTTTTTCCAGGAGAGGGTTTGGTCAAAAGTGATTCCAAGGTTTTTAATGGAGTGAATTTTAATATACTATTTCATTGTATATATATATATATATATGGTGTAGATTCTTTTAGGTGAAGATCAATTTCTGTGAATAAAATTGGACTTGAAGATGGCATTGTAGCCCAAACGTAGTGCAATGATTTTCAATAAAAGAGTGGTGAAGTAGAAATCAAGCCTCCAATTTTTTTCACACATATATATATGTGTGTGTGTGTGTGTGTGTGTGTGTGTTTGTGTGTGTCTGTGTGTGTGTGTGTGTGTGTGTGTGTGTGTGTGTGTGTGTGTGTGTGTGTGTATTCAACTGCAGAGTACCAGACAATCATCAGTTTGTTATTACATTTAATAATATGAAAAAATAATCTGGTGCGCGCAACACACGACTTTCAATTACGTCCGTTGTTAAATTAATTTTAGTAGTTTTAAATACATTTAGAGATTAAAATAAATTGTTAAAGAAATGATTAAATTAAGTTTGAATAAAACATGTTTTTTATTAAATTATGAATTATATTATTATCTACGACAATCAAGTTAGATTTATCGGCTTTGCATCATTCTCCATTACCTTTACAATTTTTTGTAGAGCATAATAATTTTTCTAAAATCTTTAGTTTTGTAACTGTATATTATATATCTATATTTCTGTTTCCATGTTCAAAAAAATAAAAGTCACTTTTATCCTTAAGTTGTTTATCAAATTCGCTCAACTTGCATATTTAGCCGCTATTTATCAATTCTAATAAGATGATGTGGCTGATTTTTTTTTAAATCTACAAAATTAAAGATATTTTAGAGGGAGTAAATTTAGAATATCAGCATTTAAGCCCTGTCAGACCATTTCAATCAGAAAGAAACCTACATAATATTAAAGCCTATCAAATTTTTCATCGATATATTGAGATCGATCAAAATCGTTAGAGCCGTTTTTGAGAAAATCGTAAAAAGGTGCAAAATGCGTAGTATTAAGTGGCTCTTCTAGTTAGCTGATTTCCATGAAAATGTTGCTGTAACATCCCGAGAGTAAAGTCATCTCAAATATGTAGTTTCAGTTTTATAACAGTTTTTGTTTTCGCGATGGGCTTACCACAAACACACGGACTTACGGACATACAGACCTTTTTTGTGACTTGGTCATTTGGACTCAGGAGACCCTAAATGTGTATTTCCGTTGAAAACTGAAATTCGAACATTTTCACGATTGCAATACTTTCCCTTAAGATATATTTCATATATAAATAATATGGATAAGGGAAAGTGTAAAAAAAAAAATAAATAAGAAAATGTGATAAGGTGTATGATTCAGTGGTAAGAAACATGAATGGTCCAGTCTAATCAGCATTTTATATTCATCGAAAACTCAAGAAGACTAAATTAAAATTCTTTGAAACTCCTTCGATATAGCCGGGTGTTTCGTAAAGTTCTCCTGAGGACTAAAAAAGTTCTCCTTTTGTCGCCTTGGAGGAGACTAAGCCTGTCAAATGCTCGGGTTGTTAAGATCCGCACCTGCCTTCTCATCTATCTTCTTTCTACTTCTTAGGCGCTTTCGTTAAACAGCTCCAGGAGGTTTCAAGGATTTGAATATTTTAAGTCTCTTGTATATTCATAATAAGCGAAATCTATTAATTATTACAAGTATGATTAATTTTTAATGGAGATCTTCAGATAATGAAATATGTCTCTTTATTATCCGTAGGTTATTAAACAGTTGTAACATAATTAATCATATTTTAATAGATAATTCCTGTCTCAACATGATCATACATATTTTCCGAATTTGTTATAAAAATGTAACAATAGAAATGGAACAAATATAATGTGATTTATAGAATCAAACTGGCCCGGTGTACCAAAAGATCTTTTGTTCTTTTCTTTCGTTAAAAAGAATTCAAGTAATTTAAAGAAACTATTAATTAATATTTCAAGAGCTATAATTAAAGTATAATGGAGAAATCGGTTGAAGGTGCGGTCACCAAGGAATATGCTCTATTAAGATAACTCATTTTATGGCATGTCGACGTTTCTCATCAGGGATAAGAAAAACAAGGTAACGACCAACACAATTGTAACAACGAAATAATAATAAATGAAGTGCAATGATATGATAGCAGTTATATGAGTGAGAGAAGTTATTGTAGTTCAGTGTGCAGTAAAAAAAACACACAATTAAGATATAAACTTAATAAACTGGTGCTGACGTTTCAGCCTAAATTATAACCCTTCTTCAGGCTTTGAAAGATAGCTTCAGAACAACTGTCATCACGATAACAGTTATAACTAATTACAGTACTTTAATTTTTTTTCTTTTGATTTTATTGGTTTTTATATTGTTTTTCTTAGCCCGGTTGAAGGCCCAAAACCTAGAGCGAAAAGTCAGCATACAATAAAATAAGTTTATCATATAATTGTGTTTTTTATGATCACCCCACCTACAACTAATTTTTACTTTCACTTACCTAAATATGAAATATATAGTAAGGGAAAGTATTGCGATCGTGAACATTTTCTAATTCCAGTTTTTAACGGAAATACACGTTTTAGGGTCCCCTGAGTCCAAATAACCAATCTCGCAAAAATGTCTGTGTGTGGTAACTTCCGGGCGAAAACGAAAAGTCCTACAAAACTGAAATTCTCATTTAAGACAGTTGTTAGTATAATGCTATACTATACTAGTTTACGTCCGAGATATAACAGAACTGATTGATTTTCATCAAAATCAGCTGACCGAAAGTTCTACATTATACAATACCATGCATATTGCATCTTTTTACGTTTTTCTCAAAAAAAGTTCTAACGATTTTGATTAAATTGATTCCCTATATCGATATAAAATTTAATGAGCTTTAGTATCATGTAGATTTTATTCTGATTGAAATAGTATGATAGGGCTTAAATGACATTTTTTTTTTTTTATCTTCTTTCTCTAAAGTACCTTTAATTCTGTAGGTTCTATAAAAATGACTATATTATCTTGTTAGCGTTGATAATAAACAGCTAAATATGCAAATTGGGCGAATTTAATAAACAACTAAAGGAGAAAACTGAAAAAATATTTTGTTTATGGAATTTTTGTGAATTTTTTGAAATTTTTTTTTCTTATATAGAAACAATTCTTTATTGAACAATATTACAATCTGTCCAATTTAGGACATTTTTAATAGGGATAAAGTACAACATTCATACTGCATTCACACGATATATACAAAACAATAAATTTATAAAATAATAATACAATATAAATATATACAAAACAATAAATTTATAAAATAATAATACAATATAAATATATACAAAACAAAATCAATAAAAATATATACAAAAGTCACTCATACCTATATACAATTCACAAGCATACAGCACGTGAGTGGAGAATCTAGCCAATGCTAGAACTCCAATATACATTTTATAAGAGGTCTCGAGGCCACTGCCGTTTCAACCTTCTAGGAGGATGGTAAGGATGTGTGGAGCTGGATAAGGATTGAGCTAGGGTATTAGGGTGATGGATAAGGTTCTGATGGAATTTAGAGAATTTTATTGGTATAAGGTCTGAAATAAATGGAATATTTAGGTCGCGGTGTAAGGTATGGTTGGATACATAATAAGGAGCATTAACTATTGTTCGGAGGACTTTTGATTGGAAGGATTGAATGCGTTTGATGTTAGAACATTGGCTGTCCCCCACAGTTCAAGTCCGTAGGTCCAGATAGGTTTCAGTACTGTCTTGTATATTAGCAGTTTGTTCTCGATAGATAATTTAGAATTTCTGTTCAGTAGTCTGTATAATTGTCCGAATCGTCGATTAAGTTCTTGTCGTTTAAGTCTAGTATGCGGGTTCCAAGTTAGTCTTTTGTCCAGAAGGAAGCCAAGATACCGGACTGTGTCGGAGAAAGGAAGCGGAACGGAGTTAAAGAGAACTGGGGGGCAGGATTGTCTTCGAAGGGTAAAGGTGACATGTCTGGATTTGGATTCATTGACTTTGATTCTCCAGTTGTTACACCAGTCTTCAATTTGAGAAAGGTGCGTTTGGAGGCCTGTAGATGCAATTTCGGGATCCAAGTGAGAGGATAGGATAGCTGTGTCATCAGCGTACGTTGCTAGGAAGGTATTAGGGCAAAGAGGAATATCAGCCGTGTATATATTGTAGAGGATAGGACCAAGGACACTGCCCTGAGGAACACCGGATTCGACTGGATAAAAATTGGAATATTCTGCACCACAACGAACTCGGAAGGAGCGGTTTGATAGATAGGATCGGAGGACTAGGTATAAGGATTGGGGTAAATGGTTTTTGAGCTTAAAGAGTAATCCCGGGTGCCACACCCGGTCAAATGCTTGCGTTATGTCCAGAAATGCACCCGAGCAGTACTCCTTGTTCTCAAGGGCAGAGGAAATATGGTCAACGACTCGGAGCCCTTGCTGAACGGTTGAGTGTTGGGAACGGAATCCAAACTGATGGGAAGGAATAGTGTGGGATTCTAATAAAGGTAATATTCGTTTGAGGAGGATTTTTTCAAAGATTTTTGAAAGGATTGGGAGTAGGCTGATAGGTCTATATGATGTCGTAGTGTTAGGAGGTTTACCTGGTTTTAGGAAGAGAATTATTGTGGAATGTTTCCATAAGAGAGGAAAATGAGTAGTGCGTAAAATGGAGTTGTAAATATATGTAAGAAATATAACGGCTTTAGATGGAAGCTGTCTGAGAATCTGAGGAGTGAGGAGATCGTATCCAGGAGATTTACGGAGTGCAAGTTTTCGGAGAAGATATTTGACCTCAGAGGGATTGACTGCTTTAGGAGGTAATGAAAGCGGGATTGGGGACTGAAGGAACTCTTCCACTACTGCAGTGTGGTTTGGATGGGATTCTGGATGAGGTGTGAAGACTTCGGAAACGTATTTGGCAAGTTCCTCGGCTTTGTCTTCATCAGACGCAGCCCAGGAACCATTACTACGACGGAGGGGATGGGAAATATGGTGGGATTTTAGGATTCTCTTCGTGACATTCCACAGGGAATTGTCACGAGTCGAGAGAGAGGAGAGGTAGGTATTATAGGATTAAGAACGGAAGATCGCCAACTCCCGCTTTAATTTTCTACAAAAAAAGTTATAGGAGCGGCGATCCTCTGGGTGACGGGTGCGTTGCCATAAGGATCTGGATCGGCGTTTGGTGCGGATGAGGTCTATGAGGTGTTGTGGTAAATGATTTTGGTTATGACTTATCTGGGAGTGCTTGGGAGAGGAGGTAGTCCAAACAGCTTGTTGAATAGCGATGGTGAAGGAGTTTACAGCATCGTCAAGGTCATCTGGAGTTTTGAGTTTCACTCTGAGGTCAATATCACTGGTCAGGATTTGGCGAAAAAGGTCCCAGTTTACTGGCCCTCTGATAAATGACGGTGGGGTGGGTTTAGGAATAGGAATTAGGGATACTTTAAGGAGCAATGGACTATGGTCAGAGGACAGTTCATCAAGGCGAGTCACCGACATGTTTAGGGAGCCTAATCCGCTGTGAATGAAGAAGTCAAGGATGTCAGGATTACGGTTAGGATCAGTTGGCCAGTAGGTAGGGGAGTCAGGAGGCAGGAGGTTGAAACGTCTAGAGCTGAGTGCAGACTGTAAATTCCGCCCACGACAATTCGTGGATCTGCAACCCCATTGTTGGTTCTTAGCATTCATGTCTGCACCCAGAATGAAGTGGTTTCCTAAGGAATTGAGGAAGGATTCGAATAGAATGTTGGAGATGGAATGTTTAGGAGGGCAGTACGCTGATACGAGTGTGATCGGAAAAGAAAAAGTCTTGATTACTATGGCGGTGCATTGTAGGAAATCATAGGAGGGAACTGGGAGTATATGGTGGGAGAGGGACTGGTGCACAATGACAGCAGTACCGGCATGGGCTTTTCCGTCTGGGTGGTCCGTACGGTATGTTACGTATTGAGGTATTTTAAAGAACTGTTTAGTGGTTAGTCTAGTTTCAGTAATAAGTGCTACATCAACGTTTTTGTCTTGCAATAATGCTGTAAGTTCGTCAGTGTGATTTCTAAACACCATTCGCATTCCAAAGGAGAATGGATAAGGAGTTAGGTGTAGTCATTTAAGGATTTTTTAAGGAAGGGATTAAATTTGATACGAGATTAGTAAGTAGTGATATTAGCGGCATAACAAGGGATTTGATTTCAGTGATGAAGGATGTCATCAAACTTGTAAGGTCTGTGACATTTGATGGAGGAGGAATATGAGAGATTTGATGCGGATGAGGTTTTTGAGGGTTGGGTAAATTTTGAGGAATAGGTGGTTGTGGAAGGGGATCAGGATTTTAAAGTATGCGTTGTTCCGGGAGGGCCTCTTTGTTCTGGTTCCCACCTCCAAGTAGATGGGCAAATGTCACATTGGAATCAATTGTTTTTGAAGGTTGTCTTCTGCTTCTGATCGGTTCAGCTGTTTCATCCAGATTCTGAGGTTTTTGGTATCTGCTTTTGAGGTTCTTGTAGATTTGACATCCCTTGTAGTTAGCCGGGTGGTCCTCGAGGCACAGAGCACATACCGCGGGTGTTGATCTTAATCGTGTACATTCTTCTGATTTATGTTGCTCACCGCATTTCACACAGCGTGGTGTGTGGTGGCAGTAAGTTCTCGTATGACCATATGCCTGACAATTATGGCACTGAACTATTTCTTTCGTAGTGTAAGGTTTCTCAACTCTTACTCTAGTATAGTACAACTTATTGAGGTCGTAAATTTTTTCAACTCCTGCTGATGGTTCCAAGTCCACGAAGAATAGAGGCAGTGGAATTTTATCTTTTAGGACATTGGTGACTTGCCGCACTTTATAGCCTATCTCCGTCAGTTCTTCTTTGATAGCTGTAGCTGGTGTTGAAGGGTGTAGGTTTCTAATTACAACCCTTAAAGCTCTCTCCTGGCGCAACTGATAGGTATGAAAATCAGCTTTGGTCTCAGTCAGATATTTCACTATTTTTCTGTAGCTTTCGGCGGTAGTCGGGGATATTTTAGTATCACTGGTTCTACTTATACAAGAATAACTATTAGGATCGGTTAATTTGTTTAAATGCGCACAAAGTAGTTGAAAATGTTTAATATTTTTAACAAAAATTGGTGGAGGTAGTGGTTCTCTGGGTATAGGAGAAGATTCCATGGTTTCTTTTTCATTTTGATTTTGGAGGATCTGAAATGGGTTCGGTGTAAAAAACGGCGATTCATCAGTTAATCCTTGTGATGATGTGCTAGGCTGTGGTTCAGATCCTAAAGAGGTAGCTGAAGCGGTCGCTGGTGGAATCATTTTTTTATTATTTTCACGGCGAGGTCTCTGTTTTGTAGGAGACGAGTTTGAACCTGCAGATCTAGATCTTTTACTTGTAGCTTTTGAGGACATAACTTGATGAAAATATCTCATTGATTAAAAAAAAAAAAATAAATAAAAAAAAAAAAAATAAAAAAAAAAAAAGAGAAAAAAAAAAAAATAAATAATGAAATGAGAATGAGAAGGGAAGATAATAAACGAAAGATAAGTTAAAGAAAAGCAAGCCCGAGCTTGCCGAGCTAGCGGCAATCAGCTGATCAGTGACCCTCCTTTCACTTTTCGCGATTCTCCAAAGTAAATTATAACTTTGCTTACCGATATTTCTCCAATATTCACTGCTGTGGTTTTCTTGAAGTCTAGTGATGTTTTCCAGACTGAACTCAAGCGAATTCCTACTGAAAAGAGCAAAAATCTGAGAGACGAAGTAACGTATGTTATTTGAAAATAACAACAGTAATATAAAGGATAATATACCGCTGGAAAGCTAAAGATTTTAGAAAAAATATTATTTTATACACAAGCTTGTAAAAGTTAATAAAGAGTGATGAAAAACCGATAAAACTAACTGCTTATTTTAGATAATAATCAGGTAAGTGAAAGTCGTGTGTTACTCGCACCAGATTTTTTCCTCATATATTCTCAACAGATGTAGGAATTGTTCTACACCACTCCGACATTAAATTACTTTCATATCGCTATCCCAACAAATATTCTTCCTATAATATAAATGTATTTACTTTTTTCTTATACAAATAGTAAATATCCTAATTGATAAAAGACATGAAATAGAGTTGTAGAGAAACTACCCAGTGACATTACTCCTGTCACTATTTTTTTTTTTTTTAGACGCTTCAGAGGATCATCAGGAATCGAAGAGAAAGCAGAGAAAGGATTGAAACTAGTGCGTTAGTGTGAGAATGATGTTTGTCAGAGAAAGAATGATACCTGATTCGTGCCGAATCACCAACCTATAAAACATGGATCTTATGGATAATAATGTTTTTCGATAAAAAGTCAGGAGCGTTAAGGATTTCGGATTGTAAGGATTGAATTTGATGATTTAGTAGAACACCATAGTTATTTCTATATTATGTTTTACTGGATAGACTGGTGACGCGGCTGACTGAGAGGCCCTGGGAACTGGTGTTGTGCCACTCCATCCACTTCTGGGTGTAGGGGTTCAATTCGGAGTTCCCAGGGGCAGTATGTAAATAATGTATATAGGTATGAATGTGGCCAAGATGTTATTTACTTTATTTTATTTTCATTTGTTAGTTAAGTTTACTTATTATATTTCATCTTATGTTATTATATATATATATATATATATATATATATATATATATATATATATATATATATATATATATGTATATTTTTTTATATTTATTTATTCATTATTACTATTATTATTATTTTATCTTTATTATTATTATTGTTATGTCTTGTTTTGTTTTGTTTTTTACTCTGTACATATGGTATGAATGACTTTTTTTAGCCCTAATACTTATTGCCCAAGATAGTGGCAGATTGTATTATTTCTCAATAAAACAATATTATTATAAAAATATTATATTTCATTAAAAATACAAAATTTAGGTCTGATTACATGGTTTAATCTTTGACTGTGGTACAGATTTTACCTATATTAACGTTAAACTATTTTGATGTCTTAAAATTAAAAAAAACTTACCACTTAAGCTCATATACCTAAAGCCGAATAGTCCAGTCAGGTCACAAATCACAAAATACTCTCGCGATTACAGGCACTAGCAGTTATTGGACTCATTGCGGCTACTTATAGCCGGTTTGGTTGCTGATTTTCAGGCACACAACAAATTATTAGAGAGCTGAAGCACACAAATACTTAAATAGAAAAGGCTTTAGCGGAGCTGGTTGTGGTTACTTAGATTATATTACAAAACTATATTAATTTTAGCGGGTTAAATAAGAAACTATTATTTATCCTTTAACAATACATATTCACATTTAATTTTGGATGTGAAAATTTAATCTAAACACCAATAATTTACGTATTTATAAAATTAATGTATTTATTAAACATTTTGGTTTATTATTTTCAATAATGAACCTTTGTAATTCACCTAAAATAAATAAAGTACCCCTCCCCACATAAAATTTGAGGGCTTACGTTTCAAGATACCTAGAACGCATGTGGAGATAGAATAACGAATAAAAAAAAAAAAACTACTGGACAATTTTTTTTCTAAATTTGCCACAAAAATACTAGTCCATGCAACGATGATCCTAACACCTAGAAGTTTATATCAGTTCGTTATTTTTAAAATGGCCGTCGATTAAAAGTGATTTAATTCAATAACTCAGTTATTTTTGAAGATAGGATACGAATATATAAATCGAATAATCTATTGTTGATTATTATTTAATTGTCTACAAACAGTTACCTTAATATAGTTATTTGGAAATAATGAACCGTTGTGTAATAATTTGCAGCGTTATTTCTTTTAGAAATATAAAATGAAAAATCCCAATTCCACGTATGTCTAGTGGTCTCCATAAGTTTAACCGTCATTCAGGATGATTCGAAACCGGGGCTGGGACCTCGTTTGGAGTATGAATGCTGAGCATGATCCCGAAACCACAGCCTTTTTTAAAAGAGGATATAGCTTCGCTCTCTTTTTCTCCCAATTAAACGATTTGCTACTTCTTTTTTACCAAACAAGTGACTGAGGTCAATCCTCTCAGAACTATTCAAGCCCTCAAATAACTCGTTCAGGACGAGATTTAATAAATTAAACGAGAAAAAGTAGCGTAAATACGCTAGGAAATATCATATTAAAAATCTAAGAATGCGCATACATTCCAATGTAGGATGTTTGGCAATCATTGTATTCCCTGTTTTCCATTTTTTTTCAATAATGAACCTTTGTAATCAAACTAGAAAAAAAATAATATCCTCCCTCACTCTAAAAAAGTTATTCGGGATCAATAAACGACGATAAACATATAGAAAAAAAATCTATAAAATAATCTCTGGAATGAAAGTTTAAGGTATTAAATTGAAACATGTATCCTTGGGCCCGGAGATTACTCGATTGAAGACCTAAATATCAGGGTTTTTCCCATGATCATACAATATCAAAGTAATCGTGGGAATAGATTTATGAAAGTTAAGAATGTCAAGATGTTAGTTGAGATGCCACTATGATCGCCGTGCGCTCACGCCTCAGTCGAACCGCGAGAAGCTATAATCTGATAGTGCCTGAAAAAATTTTGAAGATTTTTTTTTTTCGATGTCCTTTATTAATAAATAATGTCCGGCAACATAACCCTGAAACACGCTGTATATTACATACCTTTCATAAACCTAAAGAAACGAAATCGTACTAAAGAGGAAAAACAAAATAAAACTTAAGTTGAGGAGCATTGTAGACATAACAACACATTACTAAACTATATTTCAGCCTTACACTATGACTTCATCTACTTTGCATAATCTTGTACTAAAGAGGTCGAGGCGTAGCGTCCAGGACCCAATAACCGGCCCCGATATTCCGAGGAATCTCATAAGAAAAGAAGCTCGGTGGTGGAATCCCCTAGAATTTATATTGAGGCCAAGAGACTAAGCGGGCTCTTAAGCTCGTTATCTCGAGAGAGGGGCATCTCTTGTGCTGGATCAGTTTTAACGATCCGCGGGTAATGGCCCTCCTCCTAAATAATCAGTAGGTTTTTATAGGCAATGAGGTTCTATATGATAGTAGCGTAATTCATTTTAGAAACCAAGTTTGACAAAATCGTGTGACAGATTAGAAATGACCGTGGTAAATAAGTTAGTTGAAATTAGCTTAGGCTATGGTTACTATGGATGCGAATTCTGACAAAATATCTGAAATCCTTGTCAGAACTATGCGATTACACTGCCTGTTTTCTGATATTCTGTTAGTCGGTAAGTTTCTTGAAACCAGCAAAGATGGACGAACTTCATAAAAAAAATAAAAAAAATCTGAAAGTCCATGAACATTATTGTTAAATGGTAGGAAAAAAGAGCATACCAACCTATTATTCCTTGCGTCATTCCTTTACCAAGTTATCCGATCCCGCCGTCCATCTTACATGTTTGACCTACAATTCAAATCCTCTGTCCATCCCCGTTGTACACGCTCCAAGCCTTTAGATTTATTACGGCCCACCGAACTGTACATTTCAAAGAACCTTTCTCATTCGATCCTCAATCTTATGGAATTCTATCCCTCCTTCCATCCGTCACTCCTACTCTCTTTTTACCTTCAAATCCCGCATATTTAATCAGTTAATGAATATCCAGGCACAATAGAATTATAAATAAGCTTTTTTTTTATTTTGTTGTTGTTTTCATATCATTTAAGAAAATGGTATAAAATTCCTGTTTCATATCAGTAATTATTAACTTGTGTATATGTATTTAATTTGCTCTAAGAATCCAAAGCACACTTTGTACATTATGTATATTTTATTCTAAAGGGACATGTGACATGTCCCAGGATAATAAATAATATATTATTTTTATTATTTTAAATATTATTTCACGACTGGTCAGACCAAACGGAAAAAGTTTTTTGAATATTTCACAATGGGACCAGCAAAATTTGAAAGCATACTGAAGAAGATAAAAAAAGATAGGAGAAGGTCAAAATTGAACACAAAATCAAACTGATTCTGACGAATTCGTGCATATTATAACTTCCACTATAAACGATCTCATTGTAAACCAAGCATTTGATTGTTTCGATGAATTCGCCAGAGCACGACCGAACACTTATTTGTCGAAAATTCCATCCATAGAAACTATAGGTCAAGTTTCTTCGTTCTTCCGAATTAGAAAAAAATTGAGAGAATTTTAAAATCTTTACCCCAAACAGAGTACCACTAAATAGACTAAATGAATATTAAAATAACTAAAGACAAGACTGACAAATCATCATAATAATTTAGCTAAAATATATTGTTATCCCTTAAGTAAGCGCACAGCTTTAATGGGAGTTAGCAAGGACGTTAAAGCACCTCCCTCTCCCAAAAAAACATGATGTTTTTCAACTACTAGTAGAAAGGTTATTTTTTATCTTAATTAGCAATTAAATGCTAATTTGATAGAGCAGAAGAGGAATCATGATATCAAATTCAACCAAAAGCTTTTTTATGGAGATAAGAGAAAAAAAATCTAAATTGGCTGTTATACGTTCTTCTCTTTCTAATCATAGATTTCTATATTTTGTATTTATTTATTGTCAAACAAAATTTGTTATAACAAATAATGGACAATGAAAGGAAAATAATTTTTATACTTATGTAAGAATAATGTAGCTTGTATTGTACAATATAATGAAAAAACAACAAACAAAAAATTAGATGAGGAAGATGGTTGGGGGTGCGGTCATAAATTAAAAACACACATTTAAAATAAGTGTTATTTTAATTATGTGCCGACGTTTCGGCCTACAATGTGGGCCTTCATCAGGGCTAAAAGAAACAAGATAACAACCAATGTAATTATAGACTTAATAATGCGTTAGGTATATAATAATAATATGACAGTAATAAATTATGGGAACATAAATAATATTAAATGTAAAATGATAATAAGATGACAATTATAAAGTATGGAAATAAGGTGACAGTTATAAAGTATGGAAATAAACAAAATTAAGATGATAGTTATAAAGTATGGAAGTAAACATAATTGAGATGATAATATTGTAATGAGAATATATAAAGAGAGACTAAGTAAATGAAAAAAATGATAAATGAAAAATATGTGAACAATTAAAATTTTAAATATTAATGTTACGGGCTACGGGGTGTGAGAAATGAACTACTCCAGTTTACAAATTACAAATGTTTATTAAATACAGAAAACACAAATACAAAGGGATTACTAACCACTATATTAACAATAATAATGGAATTACTAGCTTAACTACTAAACAGTATACATATAAAATGAGGTATTCCTAACAAATAAACTACTTACGTAAACTTATACAATATGCCAGACTTATTCTAGAACTTACAACTATAAAACATATATATAAACTACAGTCTTCTAATTTCCCACCGACCGGTTATCACAATATTGACACACAGTTTCACTATACTGTCACACTGTCACGAACTGTTCACTGTCACTGTTCACTGACACATCACTGATACTTGTTGAGCCGGATTAAGACTGACTCACCCAGGCTCAGGGGACCGCTATTTGTACCACCGCCGAATCTTCTAGACCCGGGCGCAGGTAGGGTGGTGGGCCTTTCCAGGCACTTCGAGGACTGTCCAGGTCCAGAAGTCTCTAGCCTCATCTAGGCCCCTCCAGGCGTGGTCCACCCGTCATTGTCTTGACCGTAGCACTACCCCCTCCTTAGACGTGCTCTGCCCCAGAGCACAGATTGCAGAAGCTGAGCGATGCTGATCTTCCTCCGATGTAGGTGTTTTGTCTTTCCAGGGGTTGAACGTGCATACCATTATGATGACTCCAGAGTTGGCGAACGTCTCTTCTACAATGTTCCTGACAATCCTCCACTCCAGGCCATCGTATCCACAACCCAACTTCGGGATGGCGAGCTTGGTGACACGCAGTTCCACAAGCTTTCTCCGCAGGTCGTCAAGACTCCGGCGCAGTGTGTCGTATGTCGGCTTCTGCTCTGATGAACTCTTGGTAACCAAGTAAAACAGGTGCCGGCCTTCATGCTCTTGATGGAGAGTCTTCCCAACTCTTGGTCCCTGGCGTTCCAGCTCTTCAATTCCAGCGAACTTCTTCCTGAAGACCGTCGCAATCCCCCGGGAATTCCTCAGATGTTCGGCGACACAATGTGCTAGGTAACGAGAATATGTCTCTGTAAACTGTCTGCGTTACCCTAAGGGAGTCTGGCGCCTTAGGATGGGGAGTTAGGTCCTTGTCGGTGAGGTTCCTCACTTGCTGTTCCTCTGTAGGGCCATGGTTTCCCTTGTATGGAGCCAATCGGTTGAAATGGACTACCTTGGGTTTTCCTTTGGGCTGCTTCCTGATCCTATAGATGACATCATTGATCCTCTTGATGACCTCATACGGTCCGTCCCAGGAGTTTTGAAGTTTCGGTGAGTAGCCTTGCCTTCTTCGAGGATCGTGTAGCCAGACCAAGTCTCCAGGTTGGAAGCCACCTTTCTCTGCCTTGATGTCGTAACGCTCCTTCATTCTGTCACTTGCTCCCTGGATGTTTGTGCGAACCTTCTCGTGAATAGTGTTCATTCGCTTCCGTAGGTTCGTGACGTAGTCTTCTCCGGCGACCTCCTCATCAGGCTTGAAACCGAATTTCAGATCGCAAGGCAAGCGTAGTTCTCTACCGAACACGACATTGGCGGGGGTCTGCCCTGTCGTTTCATTGACTGAACTACGATAGGCTAGCAGGAACAGATGAAGATATTGGTCCCAGTCTCGCTGATGGTCAGAAACTACCTTGGCCAAATATCGACCCATCGTCCTGTTCATGCGCTCTACCATGCCATCGGACTGAGGGTGAAGAGGCGTCGTTCTGGTCTTCCGTATTCCTAGAGCCTCGCACATCCTGGTGAAGACTGCCGACTCAAAGTTTCTTCCTTGGTCAGCATGAAGTTCCATGGGCACCCCAAACCGACTGACGAGCTGCTTCACGAGAACATCTGCAACCGTGGCGGCCTCCTGATTCGGAAGGGCGTAAGCTTCCACCCACTTTGAAAAATAATCCATGGCCACGAGAATGTATCGGTTGCCATTATCTGTCACAGGAAAAGGGCCAGCGATGTCTACCGCTATTCTCTCGAATGGTGCTCCTACGTTGTATTTCTTCATAGGTGCCTTCTTTTTCCTTATCGGTCCATTAGAGGCGGCACAAGTTGCACACCGCCGGCACCAATCTAACACATCGTCCTTGAGGTTTGCCCAGTAAAAGCGTTCACGAACCTTTTCTAATGTCCGGTGAACTCCAAGGTGGCCACCAGATGCTCCATCATGTAATTCCCTCAGTACTTCGGGCACTTTAATCTTTGGTACGATGAGCTGTAGTCTCCGCTGATCTCCCTCTGTGTTCTCCAATGCTCGTTTCAGCAGACCTTTGTCCAGTAGAATGGAGTTCCATTGAGCCCAATAGGTTTTTATATTTTTCGACATTGGAGCAACATCCTGCCAGCTTGGTCTCCTTTGGCCTGATAGCTTCCATTCCCTTATTTGTTTCAAGTCCGGGTCCTCGTCCTGTTCCTTTGCCAGTTGTGTGTCCTGCCAACCGTCGGTAACGACCGTAGTCCGCAACACTGTTGCTTGCTTTTCTTCTTGTCGAGAACAATGCTTGCATTCTCCGTCACAGGGTCTCCTTGAGAGCGCATCCGCATTCCGGTGACTCGTTCCAGAACGATGAGCAGATTCGAAGTCATATTCCTGAAGGCGCTCGATCCACCGTGCAACTTGTCCCTCCGGTGACTTGAATCGCAGCAGCCACATTAGAGCTGCGTGGTCCGTTCTCAGTAGAAATCTTCTTCCATACAGGTATTTATGAAAGTGCTCTATGGACTTAACCACTGCCAGAAGCTCTTTCCTTGTGACACAGTAGTTGCGTTCTGGAGCTGACAGTGCTTTGCTGAAGTACCCAATAACCTTTTCTTCCCCGTCTTGGAGTTGGGAAAGGACGCTTCCAATAGCAGTGTTGCTGGCATCTGTGTCAAGAATGAACTTGCCCTCGGGACGTGGATAGCTTAGAATAGGCGCACTACTCAATTTCTTCTTTAACTCCTCAAATGAAGCCTGACACTCGCGATCCCAAAGGAAAGTCCGTTTTTCCTCAGTGAGCCTGGTAAGAGGTTTTGCGATGTTGGCGAATCCTTTCACGTACCTCCTGTAGTAGGTGTAGAGCCCGAGGAAACTTCTCACTTGGTGCTTATCTCGAGGTGCTGGCCAATTGGTGATCGCTGTAATCTTCTCTGGGTCAACAGCAACTCCGTTGTCTGATACAACATGCCCCAGGTAGTTGACTTGCCTTCGGAAGAGATTGCACTTCTTCGGGTTCAGTTTTAGATTAGCTGCACGCAGCCGTTCGAAGACCCGCTCCAGATTCTCCAGATGGTGAGTGAAGGATTTTCCCAGTACAATGATGTCGTCCAAGTAAACCAGGCATATCTCCCAAGAAAGGCCTCTTAAGACGCTTTCCATCAGCCTCTCGAACGTTGCAGGTGCATTGCAAAGACCGAATGGCATTACCGTAAATTGCCAGAGGCCAGTGCCGATTGAAAATGCCGTCTTCTCCTTATCTTCCGGTGCCAATCCAACCTGCCAATATCCACTGCGGAGATCCAAGGTAGAAAATAGTTTGCAACCCTCTAGTGTGTCCAGCGTGTCGTCAATCCTTGGGAGTGGGTAACTGTCCTTCTTCGTGGCGTTGTTCAAAAGACGGTAATCTACGCAGAATCTTGTCGTCCCATCTTTCTTTTTCACCAGTACGACAGGAGACATCCATGGGCTACTCGAGGGCTCGATGACACCATTATTCGCCATATCCTTAACAATCTCCTCGGCATCCTTTCGTTTAGCTAGCGGCAGCCTCCTCGGGATCTGTCGGATGGGCTGTGTATCCCCGGTGTCAATTTTGTGCTGGACGATGTTCGTTCTACCCCGTGGTCCTGAGCTGATCTCGAAAATGTCCTGCCATCGGGTAATCAATCTCTTCACGATTTCGCTCTGTTCAGGCGAAAGTTCTCTGCATGATTCCTCCACGAATCCTTTTAATTCTTCGGGTAGTCCTCGTTGCTCGGTGGGGTTGCGTTGTAGCTGTCGGACTACT
This sequence comes from Piezodorus guildinii, assembly GCA_023052935.1. NCBI lineage: Eukaryota > Metazoa > Arthropoda > Insecta > Hemiptera > Pentatomidae > Piezodorus > Piezodorus guildinii. The sequence continues at coordinate 107,828,931 of CM041293.1, read as the reverse complement.
GAGGTAGCGGCCGTACATTCTCCGACTGGTGTTCCTCTCTTTAGTGTCACCGGGAAGCTGTTCAGATTCATCAGTCGGATTGGGGTGGTATGTCCGACCTTGATGAGAGACCTTGCAACCAGAACACCGCGTCCGACTTCCTGCTCCTCGTGCTTCCCAGGTTCAAGTAGAAGACATTGACCCTCCGGTAGTCGTCCATTGATCGTCCCATGCGTCAGAATTTGACTCCGTGCAGGTAAAGTGGTGTCTTCTAGTAGGAGTACTCGTGCATAGAGGTCCTTTCCCTGCCGAAGGATGACCTCTTCGTCTCCCAGCGTCATCACACCTCTCGACATGTCCAGCTTGATCCCGCATTTGATCATCAAGTCCATGCCGAAGATGACTTCCTCGTCTATTTTCGCCACGAGAACGCGGTGCTCTAGACGTTGGCCCCCGATGAAGAAAGTGGCAACTGTCTCCCCGTAGACCTCGGCTGGCTGTCCTGTGGCTGTCCGTAACGCCCAAGTGGTAGGTAATATCTTCTTAGCGTTAACTGCCTTCGGGTTCAGTATTGTCATGGTTGCGCCGGTATCCAGCAGAAAACTCCGCAGCTGCCCGTTCACCATTCCATCCACATAAAAACTATTTGTCTTGCTCCCTATTGTCGCGATTTTCACGGCGACCCTGGGGCCTTTGATGCTACGGGTTGACAGTTGCCCCTTCCCATCAACCCTCCTTAGTTTTCCTGTGGCTTTTCCGGCTTCCTGGTAGGACACTTGCTTCTGGGGTGTCCAAGTTGACCGCAGCTCCAACAGCGTATCTCCTTTTTGCGGGTCCTGAGGGCTTCTAAAACCTTTGCTACTATGTCCTCGATGGTGGGAGCCGCGTTAGGCTCCGCTTCTGCCGCTCGAACTCGTGCATGTCCACGGACTGACTGCCTGACAGCCTCGAATTCCATGGCCTGCGACAATGCATCGCCCAAAGTTTTAGGGCGTGCGAGTTTCACTGCCTGTTGGGTTTCCGGGTCTCGAAGTCCATCCAGGAATTTGTCGATAGCCAAGCTCTCGTAGACGTCGTCGGTGACCGTTGGGTAGGCATTCCTCACTAGCCGGGCGATATCTGCTTCAAATTCCTGCAGCGTCTCGTTGGTCTTCTGGACCCTGTTCTTTAACTGGGAACGGTATAGTTGGTCCATGTGGCGATGGCCGAAACGCATCTCCAGTCTTTTCATCAGCTCACTGTAGTTGCACCGCTCCGACATGGGCATCCCCTGTAGCACTCCTAAGGCGTCTCCACGCAAGGCTAGGCACAACGCTGATGCTTGCGTCTCCTTTGACCACCCGTGGATCGAAGCCGCTGTCTCGAAGAGAGTCATGTAGTCCTCCCACGGCGTCTTCCCGTCGAACAATGGGATGGTGTTGTGCGTTGGTGGCATCCCAGCATTGGCGGAGGGAATGGTGTTGTGAGGGCTTCTCTCAGAGGGTTGGTCGGTGTCGATTGTCGGTGGGTTGCTCATACGTTCTTCTAGAGCTTCTATTCTTACCCTAAGTTCATTTTCTACTGAATCGACTTTTTCTCCTAATCTAGATTCTACATCAGCTAACTTATTATCTACACTCTCCATTAACTTAGTTTCTAAATTGCCTAACTTGGCCTCCAATGTATTTTTAACAGTACTTAACTCATTACCTAACTTCTTTCTACATTACCTAACTCATTTCCTAACTTCTTTTCTACATTACCTAACTCATTTCCTAACTTCTTTTCTACATTACCTAATTCAGTTTTAAAAGTTGCAGACAACTTACTGAAATCATTTTCAAACGTAATCTCGTCTGGATTTTCCCCCGAATCAACAAAAAATTGGCGCAAGCGTTGTTGCAGTGCTGATTTCGTTCCGGAAGTATCCAGATCTCGTTCTTCTAACTCCCGTCTTAAGTCTGCAACTTTTAAATCATTCAGTCTAACACTCTGAGAAGTCATTTTTCACACAGTAGCCCAATAATTACAAAAACAAGAAAACCAAAATTATAACCATTTACAATGATCCCACTTCTGACACCAAATTGTTACGGGCTACGGGGTGTGAGAAATGAACTACTCCAGTTTACAAATTACAAATGTTTATTAAATACAGAAAACACAAATACAAAGGGATTACTAACCACTATATTAACAATAATAATGGAATTACTAGCTTAACTACTAAACAGTATACATATAAAATGAGGTATTCCTAACAAATAAACTACTTACGTAAACTTATACAATATGCCAGACTTATTCTAGAACTTACAACTATAAAACATATATATAAACTACAGTCTTCTAATTTCCCACCGACCGGTTATCACAATATTGACACACAGTTTCACTATACTGTCACACTGTCACGAACTGTTCACTGTCACTGTTCACTGACACATCACTGATACTTGTTGAGCCGGATTAAGACTGACTCACCCAGGCTCAGGGGACCGCTATTTGTACCACCGCCGAATCTTCTAGACCCGGGCGCAGGTAGGGTGGTGGGCCTTTCCAGGCACTTCGAGGACTGTCCAGGTCCAGAAGTCTCTAGCCTCATCTAGGCCCCTCCAGGCGTGGTCCACCCGTCATTGTCTTGACCGTAGCATTAACAATTTTGAGTTGATATATGACGGTAATATATTAAAAACATAGTTAAGAGTATAGGTAATATATAAAAAAAGAATATAGTCATTACAAAATAGAAACAGTATGAATAAAAAATAATTTAAATTTTAAAATAATGTAATATTAAACTAATAATTATGTGTCAGGATATGTAACGGAGATAGATATGAGTATGGAAAGGGGGAGAAAGAAATGGGCGATGAAAAAAGATCCTTATCAATAAGAAAAAAATACATACTTGACTCGACGTGAAGGCGTTGCTTAAAGGAGTGGTTTCCCAGTTTAAAAAACGCTCATTGCGTGGAACGGAAAATGACCGCACCCCCAACCATCTTCCTCATCTAATTTCTCAACGGTCAACAAAACTCCATCATTACAAACAAAAAATTGAATTATTGAAATGAACTAATTTATTTTTTGTCTGGTTTCATTAAATTATTTTTTTGTAATTGAATGAATACGGCTATCTCTTTATCATTTTATGCTAGGCATAAGACAATAAAGAAACACATAAACAAAAGATATGAAAGCTTAAAATGTATTTAGTTATATGCATGATAAATTTGTTTAGTGCGGAAAACTGATATTTTAGAAGATGCAGAAATAAATGGGGTTGTATGGATTTTATTTATTTAAGTGGTTACTGATCAAGCATTATAGATGCATTTAGATCTATTCTAACGGTTCTTACATATATTCCAATCGCTACGTACCCAGGGAAAAACTTTTAAAAGGGTATTTCAATATATCATTCTATAACAGTGGTAATTAAATGTCACACACACTTGGGGATTTCAATTGACTTGAAACTATAAAATGAAATGTTCCATTCGTTTTTGAATATCGTTATATTGATATTAGTTTTTATTTTCTAGATTAAAAAACAGTAGGGGCGGGGTAGCCGTATGGGTTAGCGCGCGTTGCTTTGACGCGCGTTGCCTAGCAACCACAGAGAACCGAAAATTGGAAACCAAAACATTACGAGTTCGAGCCTCGGTACCGGGGGGACTTTTATCTCGGCATTCATACCCCGCCCTCAACCCCTGGTCCGAGGATCCCCGTATAGCCTTTAAAGGCGAGGTAGGGGTGAACAAAAAAAAAAAAAAAAAAAAAAAAAAGATTTTACAAAACAGTTTATTTATTTCCACTACCTGAATAAATAACCGAGTATTGAATCAATGGATTGTAATAGATATATAAAATCAAGTCGTGGGGTGACCTCTATGATATCACTAGTAAAACTGGAGATTTATTTTATTGGGTTTTTGATAACTTATATCCTCAAACGTTAATCTCCAATTGAAAAAGGAATTAATATTTTTTGTTATTAATTACAAAGTTCTTTTATGTATTGAATTCATTTGTTACATAAGGAAGGCAAAGATTCAAAGAAAAAGTCTTTGTCGCTTAGTTCAAATTAAACAAACAAACATTTACAAACTTTATTATTGAACGAAACTATTTAGAAGTTAATTATTTTACCGATAAAATACGATTAAGTATACTCGATTACTCTGAAGACTTTAAAAGGTCCCATTGTAAAACTAACTACCTAAAAAAGAAGAAAAAGTGACTGCGTATTTTTTAAAATTCTAATTTAATTACTATTTTACTAATTAGGTTAATCTTTTTCTCTCTTATTATGTTTTTGTAACTTCAAGACCGTGGTGGAGTATAACTTAATTTTATTGCACTACGTTTTTTATTTAACTTTTATTATTTATATATATATTTTTTTTTTATTGAGAAAAAATTACAATCTGTCCCAATTTGTACATCAACAGTAGTGCTGAAATACATACTACATTCATACAATATTTACACAACATAAAATTACAATAAAATATATACACAGTAATGAATCAATACAATATTATTTATATTAATTTTTTTATAAAAGAAAAAAAATAACTAATACTAGAAGATTGTAGGATGCATACCCCTTATAATTATGTAATGCTGAAACTCCTATTTTCTTCTCTAGATTTTCCTATCGTTTCTTAGTTCTTCTGCGATTAATGAAATATATGCAGTCATCACTGGCTTTTCCATTATCATTTCAGTCATAGAGCCTTCTAATGAGGTACTTGTAATCACATAAATCAATATTTTCTATACAATACTATATATTTATTATAAATATAAATATGTATTTGTTAAAGATCAATCTGTTTTGAAATTTAAATAGTCTATTACAGGAGTGCTACCATTGGGAAGTTCTTCTACAAGTCTGTTTCATGTAATTCTTCTTTTATCATATTTAGTTGTTTTGTAATGAAGTACAATTGTAAATTTCAATAAACAATGTCAAAAAAAAAAAAAAAAGAGTTTATTTTACATTCATAATGTATACAAAATGATTCACTATATATGTATATATAATTATTAGTATTATACATATATATACATATTATTAGTGCGAACTATTTTCTATTTGTTTAAAATAATTTGTTTCAATTGACAAAGAATAACCATTATGATAGAGTATAATGTTTGAGCACAAGTTACTCACGCAAAGCCCGCCTACGCTAGGACACTAATCAAAGTCACATTAACCCCTTTAATAAAAAATTCAGCCTTCCAATGAGGAACGAGAATTTCTTGAAAGATGATACATCTCATTAATGACAAGACTGTGTTTTTTTTTGTTTTTTTTATTGATTGATCCCTTATTCGATATCTTCGAGCAGTTTCAAAGCGATGTATCCGTGTATACTATACTACACCAATCTACTACTGGTGTAGCACATAATTCACCAGCTAAGAACATTTAAATTTAAAAAAAAAAATTATATTATAAAACGAATTGTCTATGGTTTATCAGACAACCATAGCGTAGATTAATGTTTTAAGCTATTATTCGCCTATAACCATTGGGTTATAAGTGGATAATAGCTATAATAAGTACAATTACTTGGGTTATGTATTAAAATTAACCTTAATTTGAAATGTATAGTTTTAATTTACAAAATTAATTGCCTATAATACATAATTATTTTCTTCATACATTTTTCCTTTCACTTGTTCAGAGCCTTATTTCCAATAGAATAGGCCTAGGATAATGTTAAGCAACCTCCACTTTATTTTTTCTCACATAATGAACTAAAAACACACGTTTGCCTATTTTTATTAATTGATAAATATTTGTTTTAATTTCATTCAACTTTTATAACCATTGTTAATAAAACCTGAGAAATATTGGTTAAATATTTTATAGACTTGTCTTTGACTCTCTTCATACCAAAAATCTCTCCAATATTATGTTATTGTTTATTTAAATACGAACATCTATTCCTGAAATTCCACCCTCCAAACAAAATGCGTAAGGGAATGTATTATAATCAATTAAAAAAAAAAAAAGAAAATCGACGTAAATATTTGTTTTAAAGTTCTTTTAGCCCAGATAAGTAATTATCCCAAAAAATATTTTTCTTCTTTTTTTTGTTTCAATCCCACAAGAAGGGAAACATGCTTTAGTTATTGTAAAACATCAACTAAAATACTGTGAATCAGAGTGCATACATACCTTTTTTTACTGGGGAGAAGTTCATTCGGGGAACAGTCGTCAGAAAACTTAATTAAGTAGAAACTTAATTTATTTAGACAAAATAAATTTAATTGAATTTGTCACTGTTGTGATCACCCTTCTTCAATTAGTCTGGAAATGAAAGCCTAAAATCTAGGCCGAAACGTTGGCACAAATAAATCAAATTTCTACTTAATTAATTGTTTTGATGATTGCACCCCGAATTAACTTCTCCCCAATATCTACACACATTCAACCATTCTCGAATTATTATACTTTGTTTTTAACAATAGTGGTATTAATAACATTGAGATGACATTGGTGAAACCATACTTCCTGGAGAGTTTTATTGTTTCTGTAGGGGCAGCAGCTCGTTTTTGATAGTTGGGTTTGCTGTAAGATTTGTGTAAATGATGAATGATATATCTTTGTTACCACAAATTCCAAAAAATCAAAATATTTAAAAAAAAAAATAACAGTACAATCACAGTTAATACCTACCTACAACAAATCTGAAGACCAGTATCACCGTTCCTGTAGGTATCGACTTGAAAAATTACTATGTTTTCGAATATATTGTTTCTTATGGATTGTAATAAAATATAAATCCTTTCCGCAAGGCCCCGCCGTTGCTAATAAAAGACGTTCAGGGTTTCCAGCCTAAATTGAAGCCCTGCCGACCTGGCACCTTTGCTCCTGGTCCGGAATCGTAAAGCCGTATTCAAGGCACGTAGCCAGCCCGCCCTCTTGGAAATGTTTCTACCCTCGTACACATAAACACAACCTCTCGGTACAAGCACATATTTGGTAAAAAAGAAAACTTGTTTCGTGTATAATATCTGAAACAAGAGCTGGTAATTTGTAAGTATACCGATATTTTTTATTAATTGAATTATTTTTCAAATCCCCTAAAACAATATAAGATAAAGATATATGATAATACATAGTGTTGGGTATACTTCCTTTTGCTGAAGCACGGCTTTATTTTAAGTACTCGCTTTAGCAGTACATCTACTGTTAATATATGGAGGCCAGGGACATTTCAGGTTACTCTCAAACATTATTAATTTATTGTGAGGGCTGGTTGTATAAATGAATATAGTGGACTGTATACGAATAATGTATCATTGCGCTATTAGGTTACAAACAGAATCTATGGCCAAAGAAATATAATGAGGGTTAGTGGTTTTCGTAATCTTGGTATGGTTTTCGTAATCTCCTCTTATACCTGGGCAGGCAGGCTCCTATTTTTCTACTCCTCGGTCGTTTTGAGGAATTCTTCTGAGTAAAATGGTTTGGCTCCACTCTCCTGATCCTATCCTTATCTTGTATTTTCCAGAGGATGGGCATCATTAGTATCACTTCTATATGCCACTAGATGGCCCCAGATGAAGTTAATTGTATTGCTGCCCGCTAGGTGGCAGCATTGAGAATTGTTTAAGGGCCGTGTTCCCTTAACACATACTAAACATTTTTTTTTTCACTTTTTTGTTAGGATACTCGCCATCATCCTCATCATAATCATTCCCCCTTCTACCGGTCTTCGATGTGAGAGGCTTTTCTGTAATATTGAAGGGTATTGTAATATTTAAGGGGGTTGTAATGTTCAAGCTGCAGCCGCAGGGTATCAGCTCGCTTCTCCCGAGTCAGATAGAGGGGCATTTAATGAACACCCTGACCTACTCCCCCCTTCGGGGCGGCTACCTAGGGAAGGTGATCCTAGGGTATGTACTGACTATGACCTTATATTAGTATTAGTGATTTGTGTACTGTTCTCAGTGTGTTAGTGCAGTATACTGAACTCAGGAACTGGAGGGACGTTGCACTAAGCCCTGCGAATCCGAGTTCGCATACTCCTTATATTTTGTAGTCAGCCAAATAAACATCTGCCGTCGGTGAGGTGGTAGATATTAGTACGTAAGTGAGAAAGATTCGATCAACATCTACAAAAATAAATATAAATTAAGCTCGTATATATGCTATACTCCAGCACCATTCTCACACTTGCACATATTACCATATCACAAAATATCAAATAACTTATCCCACGCCTTACAATGCGACTCAGATGCAACACAATCCAACGCAATTAGCAATGAACAATATCTCAAGAAACTATATTTCAAAATAGATTTTGATAAAAAAAAACTGCTTTCTTTGAAAAGTTCTTAACTATCCTTCTTGCTGCCATTCTTTGAAAATCCTTATCTCCATTTCCCTTCGTAAATAATCATGCCTAAGTGCATTCAAACATAATTTGTTTGGTAAGATATATATGTATTTTTTATTTAAAGTCACTCCAAAAGAAATATACTATAATTTGTATAAATAAAGCACGTTTTGTCTCAATGATCAATCTTCCCCACATACGTTAATCAATTATGACTAGATAAATTTGAAGTGTTATGCTTAACCAAATTCCTTCAAAGTTCATATTTTTTTTTAAATATTCAATTTAAATATTTCGTTATCTTTTGTTGGCTAGCTAATTATGCATTTGAATGGAGCCGGACAAACTGTTCCTCAATTTCACAGTTTATTTTCTTGTTTACGAGGATTATAAAGGATGTGCTGCAGAGATCTCTTAACTATCTCATAAGTTCATATATCTAATCTTTGAATTTTTAATTTATGTTAGCTGTTTTAATTATTTCCAATCCGTTTGTCTAATATACTATATTATTGTCCGTTATAACTTCTTCGACTGTATCCTCGGCTATATCTATATCACGTAAAAAGGTTTCGTTGTAGTCTACCAGACTTGAAAATAAGAAGCACCTAACGTCGAGGATGCGGTCACCAAATAAACACAAATAAGGCAATCTTATTTTGTTTGTGTGCCGAAGTTTCGCCTACATTTTGGACCTTCACCAGGGCTAAGAAAAATAGATAACAGCTAATACAAAAAAATAAAAGATAATAATAAGTTTAGTACAACAATGAGATAACAGTAATAAAATATGGCAACAATAACTTATTACTTATTGTACTTTACCGATTGTATTGGTTCTTATCGTGTTTTTCTTAGCCCTCTTCAATGCCCATCCATTATGTAAACCGAAACGTCGACACACAAATAAAACTAAATTATCCATCATATAGTCTCAACGGTCATAGCATAATTAGTTCTATATAAATTATATGAGGAAGATGGTTGGGGGTGCGGTCATAAATTAAAACCACACAATTAAAAATAAGCGTTATTTTTATTATGTGCCTATTTTTAATTGTGTGGTTTTAATTTATGACCGCACCCCCAACCATCTTCCTCATCTAATTTCTCTACGGTCAACAAAACTCCATCATTATATAAATTATAGAATCTTTTTGAATAATAGTTGTTATGCGATGAGCATCCGAAGTCAGATCTAGCAAACCGCAAGAGAACTTTAGATGACCTTATAGGGAGAGAGGCTTCTTGAATAAGAATTGGGCTTTCTTAAGCCTGAGCACGGAGTTTGAGTGTACTTGGGATTTATCCCTCATTTTATCGCCAACTCAGATTCACTAACACCGTTAACTTTGTGTCTTTTCCAATACTAAACTTCAGCCTAATTCTATAATATTTCTTGTCTGATTCAAAATTTTTTTTTGTGATTATTTGGTAAGTAGAATTACATGGTACATGGTACATACATAAAATTACATGGTAGACATTTAAAAGCAAAAATTATAAAATATATTAATAGGTTGTATAATTATTTACGTGTCATCCATTCTTCCAATCTGTACTGCTATAATTTTTTTTTTTTTTTAAATGTCCTTTTATACACAACCTACTATGAATTTTTTTAAATTTGTCTCTCTCTTAACGTGCCACGTTTCATCATTATTCTTACCATTTATGTTTTATCAACAATTTATATTTATTTCTTGTTGCATTATTTTTTAAATAAACTTATAGATTTTCTAGTGCTTTTAGGTTAACAAAAACATTATTTTCATTTATCATCATAACTATTGGTTATCATATGCTTAATTCATAGGTTTTCTTGATTTATTTCAAATGATTATTATTTTCAAACAAATTTCCCTTCAAAGGTTTATTGGGGTCTAGATATGATGCTATATTTAGTTTTGTTAATCTTAAAAATAAGATAGTTTTATGGTAGTATAATTATTATAGGTTTCAAAAATAATTGTGATCCACATTTTCAGTAGAATGTCCTAAAGCCTATAAGTAGTAGATAGAAAAATAAAAAATAGTTAAGTGAAAATGCAGGTCACAATTATTTTTACTTTCACTTACCTATTTATAAAATATATAGAAAGGGAAAGTATTGCTATCGAGAAAATTTTGGAATTTCAGTTTTCAACGGAAATACACGCTTTAGGGTCCCATGAGTCCAACTAACCAAGTCCCGCAAAAAGGTCTGTGTGTATTCGTGTGGTATAACCTCCGCGCTTAAACGGAAAGTCCTATGAAACTGAAATTTCATATTTAAGACAACCATACGCCCGAGATGTTACAAAATCTTTTTCATCAAAATCAGCTTACCAGACGAGCCACTTTATACCAATTTTCAATAAATAAATATAAACGTTTTAAGGTCCCGTAAGTCTAAATAACCAAGTCCTACAGAAAGGTCTCTGTGGCATTGTTTTAGAATCTACAAAAGTAAAGGTAGTTTAGAGGAAGAAATTTCAAAATATCGGCTTATAAGCCCTGTCAGACCATTTCAATCATAATGAAACATACATGATATTAAATCATTTTAAATTTTACATCAATGTAGCGAGCTTAATAAAAATCGTTTAAGCCGCTTTTAAGAAAATCAAGTAGATGGTAGCCGATTCTCAGACCTATTAAATATGCTTATAAAATTTCATGAAAATTGGTCAAGCCGTTTTGGAGGAGTATGGTAACTAACATCGTGACACGAGAATTTCATATATTAGATTTACGGAATCCTAACTGGAAACTTCCTAATTTATAAGTCAGAAAGCTTATAGTATCACCCGTGAAGAACAAATAGCGATTTATATATGTAATTCTATTTGTGATCATTATTTTTACAGTTTCAATTCACGTTAGGTTGTTCTGCTATATATTTTTAGCGATCAAAGACTTTTCCCTTTGCCTTGACTACCACGATATCATCTTCATTTGCTAGAAGGGAGAAATAAACTGGTCGGAGATCACTTTGTGCCAAACGACACGACCCCTTACTCGCCCTATGGCCGCAGATAAAGCGTATTGCCTGGGGGAATCCTATTCCAGAAGACAAACATCACTTGTTTGTTGTTGAAGAAGTAAGGGAGAAGGGAAGAAATCAGCCTACCCAAGGCCCATTCTCCACTACGATCTAATGTCAATTTTATCATATTTTCGGAGCCAATTTCAAATGATATTCTACATATTCTTTGTTCTTCAAAGAAATGCTTACAAAGTAAAAAAAAAAATTATTATATACAATAAGTAGGACACGTGCATTAAAAAAAACTCATAATTAAAATTATAAAAAGACATCAAACTTGTAATTTTCCCAGAAGATTGATAATAAAAGTAACTTCCCGTCTTTGCTACTTCTAAACTTATTAGTTATCACTTAAAAAAGGCTCATTCAAATGACTATGATAAGGCCAGTTTGGTTTATATAAGAGCGTAGGTTGGGGTTACAGGAGGAGGTGGCCGATTTTCGGGGCAAATAATTAATTTTTTAATAGATTTATTGCTATTTACAACTGTATAATGATATACATCTAGTAAATGAGATACAAAATACAAATGTCATGGATTCATATGTGGGGATACTACCCATTGGCAGCTCTCCTGGGGCAAATAAAAGATTAAAAAATTAAATAAGCTATTAAGATCCTTCCTTATCCATATTCAAATATCGCCTTTTCCAACACCTATTATTCCAAACTGACGCTTGTTAATCTTTAATTTTAAATTAGATTTTTCATTATAATCGTTATAAGGAATGAATATCCTATGTTTACCTTCTTATTTATTTTTTATTTTGTTTCATATATACATGTATATATTATTATTATTTTCCGTTTGAGTGTTCAAAATTAGTTGTTTCTTACTTTCAATTTACTATTTGTTTACTTTACTTTTTTTACGCTTTTTCTTATCTTTGGTACATAGAGATGTGTATGTACATACATTTATATAAATTTCCTTTTCTACCTCTTTTACTTATGTACATAATTATGTCTATTTAATGTTATCTGGCCAGATGTGCTACCTTTACTTGTAAATTTCATGTTATTCTTAGGGGACAAAGTCCCAGAATAAATTTTTTTTTCTATTCTATTCTATTCTAAGATAAAAGGTGTTGTCATGAAGTTTTAATTTATTTTTATTTCTAAACCCATACTTAATATGACTATGTATATACTATGTATAAAGTTAAATCTATTAAATTTATTATGTATTATTAGTATCTATATTTTTAATATTCATATTATTCTTAAGGAACTAAATCCCAGAATAAAAACTTTTTCTATTCTACAACAATAATAATTATATTTATTTTTTTTTAGGTCAATTCCTTATAAAAGGAGTTGGTCAATACAGTTTATATATCACAAATACAAGAATAAAAATAACTATAAAATATTTACAGACATTATAAATATATGGTTAAAAAATCTGGTGTAGGCAACTCACAACAAAAATCAATTTTAGAACTATGAAATAAGCTAGAAGTTGAACAAAGTTTTAAGTTAATTTAAAAAGAAAGTTTATTCAGTTTAGTTAGTAGCATACGATATAGATTTAATAACATAACCAATATTAAATTGTTACATATAATAATCAGTAATAAGTTTATCCCTTTTTCGTCACTTTAAATTACCTGTTACAAGTTTGTAAAAAAATATTTTTTCTAAATTCTTTAGCTTTCCGACGGCTCATTATACATCTGTGTTACTGTTCTTCTTACAGAAAAAACAACAGAAACTACATTAAAAAAATAGTTTTGCTCTTTTATCCTTTAGTTGGTCATCCAATTCTTTAAACTTGTATATTATCCTTTTTTATCAATATCCATAGACCCTACAAGTGAAAGCTTCATGAGAATGTACATCATAAGTTCATAAGTATTTTATTTATGAATCTTTAACTTTATAGCATTACAAAGTATAACTGATTAGATCGAAAGTTCACGAGACTTTATGACGATTCCATAAATACGAACAGGTTTTTAGGTATATCATAGCTAGAACTTTAAAGTCATCTAAACTACAGTACGTAAAAAAAAAAAGATAGACCAGATGTTAGAAAATGAAATTCTGTATTTGTTCCGAAAGTATTAATGCATTATATAAAAATCTGGTGCGGGCAACTCACGACTTTCACTCACCACTACTGTTAAAATTAATTTAAAAACTATTAACTATACTTCAAAAAATATTTTAAGTTGATTTTAATAAAACATGACTTCATTTTCGTTGGAAACATATGATTTAGATTAAATAATGTAACTATATTAAATTGTTAATCAGTAATAAGTGTATTCCCTAGTCGTCACTTTATATTACCTTCTACAACGCTTTGTATCGGATAACATTTTCTGTCCTTCATCAATGTTATTAAGATGATTTGGTCAATCTTTTGGAATGTACAAAATTAAAAGTACTTTAGAGGAATCAAATACGAAAATTGCTATTTAATTCATGTCAGACTATTTCAATCACAATGAAACTTATCAGATTATATCAATTAAATTTTATATCGATGAGTTTAATTGAAATCGTAAGAACTGTTTTAGAGTAAATCGTAAAAGGGTGCAAAATGCATTAGCTAAAGTAGGACTTCCGCTTAGCCGATTTTAATGAAAAGGTGGCTATAACAACTGAGGCGTACAGTTATCTTAAATTCGAAATATCAGTTTAGTACGACTTCATATTTTCGTTCTAGACTTAACACACCAAACACAAGCACACGGACACACACACACACTCAGACCATTTAGCACGACTTGGATATTTGGACTCAGGGGACCCTAAAACGTGTATTTCCGTTGAAAACTGGACTTGAAAATTTTCACGATCGTAATGCTTTTTCTTACTATACATTTCAATTATAGTTAAGTGAAAGTAATAAATAAGATACAAAAATGTAAAACACAACAGCTAAAAAATACTAACACTTTAGGAATTTAAAGTAATCGTTTAAAAAAATATAAATATTACAAATTTATAGCCTAATAGAAATTAGGTAAAATGATATAAAGTAATATTATAAGTTAAGAAAAACAAATGAACAGAATGATTTCACTTTACTATTCTACATCATGAATTTTACTCGTTAATTATAAGTTATCTTATGTAATGATGTCCATTCGATGAACAGTATTTGATAAAATTTTTTTATATATGATCAAAGTTGGCTCTCTCTGAGGATTTTTAACCTTCTACATACCCCTCCACACCAGGTTCCCCCATGGCCTTATGGACGCCAATATTTTTTTGCATCATCATGAATTTTTTTTTTTTTTAACTCTTTATTGATATTTACAACTGTATAATTATATACAACAAGTAAATGTGATGGATATAGGAAACTGACATGAAATACATGAAGAGACGCCACCCACTGGCAGCGCTCTAAAAATATTTTAAACTAGAAGGTCTCGGGGCTTCTTTTCATACGCCTCGGAGGATTATCAGGAATTGAAGAGGATGATAAGATAGAAACTAGTGGATTAGAGTGGAAATGGAGTTTTTCATGGAATGATTGGTACCTGGTTCGGGCTAGTTCAGTAACATATGGGATATTAAGGTCTTTATGGATCATGAAATTAATTTTCCATTTGTCGCTCCATTCCCTCTCTAACCCATTGGTCTAAAATCTCGCTTATTCTTTGATTCCCAATAATTCGAAACATCTGAAAATCATTACGGAACCGATTATTATTGGAGTATTAACACTGGAAAGTTTCTGTGAACGTCTGTCGTTTTATTTTATCTTAGCACTATCACATTCACTCTATGTATGTGCTTTTAATACAGTTGTGAATTTTAATGAATAAATAAGAAATTAAGAAGTTGTCTTTGTAAGGGATTCCTCATTACGATTTAGGCTTTATAAACCGTTAGCTGTTTCAATTAGCTACTCAATTACTAACTTTTTTCCTAATGCCCTTTAAAAAACATTGACTCATTAGGGAGAGGAGATGGGTTGTGATGCTACTAGTTTGCTGTGAAAGACTGAGGAGGGCTGATGAGGCGACATAAAAGCTGAGAAGATGGTGCGCTCCTGGAAGCGTTGCATTATTCAGTAGACAGCCTGTTAGGAGCGCTCTCTTTCTCCAGGGCCTAGCATTAATTAGTCCATTATTAAGCGCCTTCCCCTAGTTGACCCTACTCCCTCCCTCTATTATACAGTCAATTAATTTTTCACTAGGCCAGGTCAGTTACTAATAAAACAGAGTTCCCAAGCTTTTAGCACTAGTGTGACAAAATGATTTTACAATAAAAGCTAAAGCTAAACACTATTATGCATCAGCAGTATGCCCTTAATTTTTTTTTTTCAAAAACAATTCTTTATTGAGTAATATTACAATCAGTCCAAATTAGGACATTTTTAATAGTGATAAAGTACTACATTAACACAATATATACAAAACTATTATTTATAAATTAATAATACAATATACATATAGACGAAACAGAATCAATAAGAATATATAAAAAAGGCACTCATACCGTGAGTGTAGAATCTAGCCAATGCTAGAACTCCAATATACGTGTTACAAGAGGTCTTGAGGCCACTGCCGTTTCAACCTTCTAGTGGGATGGTAAGGATGTGTAGGGCTGGATAGGGATTGAGCTAGCGAATTAGGATAAGGTTCTGATGGAATTTAGAGAATTTTAATGGTATAATGTCTAAAATAATGGAATATTTAGGTCGCGGTGTAAGGTATGGATGGTGACATAAGGAGCATTAACTATTATTCGGAGGACTTTGGATTATAAGGGTTGAATGCGTTTGTTGGCACAGTTCAAGTCCGTAGGTCCAGATAGGTTTCAGTGCTGTCTTGTATATTAGCAGTTTGCTTTAGATAGTTTAGGATTTCTGTTCAGTAGTCTGTATAAATGGCCAAATCGTCGATTAAGTTCTTGTCGTTTAAGTCTAGTATAGAGGTTCCAAGTTAAACCGAATAAAAACAAAAAAAAATACAATTTCATTAGTCAATATCAAAATTTGTGTCCATACCACAGTTGTGAACCTAAGTCTTTAGTTGTTCCAACTACTTCCTGCCTCCTACAATGAGTGTCAAAAGTAAAGAGAGGTTACCCACTTCATAATGTTAAGAGGAAGGTACGCAATATCTAAAACTAAAAATCTCGTCATTTACGGAAAATTAAAAATAGAAGTATCAAAAGTATTCGAAATTACGTGGTTTTCTTGTCATATTACTGCAGTAATCATATATAAACACACATTTGGTAAACATTTTTGTATAATTATGCATTTTATCCTATTAATAATCAATCAAACTAAGTAATTACTTGTTTGTTGTGAAATATTGTCCCGATTAAATAAAAGGATATAATTAGTTGACCGTTTAGAATTACTGGAAGGAATTAGTCCGGGTGCGGTCAGTAAATGAAACAACTAAATAGTTTATACTATTTATTGCTTGCCAACGTTTCGACCCCCATTGTGGGTCATCATCAGGGTGTATCTTTGACGAATGGTAACTAGCTAGCTAGAAACGAACACAAGAAACAATGGAAGACGGGTTTCCAATTTTTTTAGAAAATTTTGCTGCAACCAAATCTGAATGGGTCCTGCTTCGCATATGTGCTATTTGGATAAAATGCTTTTTACGTTTTAAAAAAAATCATCGGCAGAAATAAAAAATATAGATCGAAATTGGTTCAGTTAATTATGTTGTTTTAAAGTGAACCATAGACAACAGAAAATTTTATTTTCCTATATAAAGAAAACCTGATTGCAATTTATGATTTTTAAAACCGTAGAAATAATAATGGTTCCTATCCTATTAAGTTTATTACTATTTTATATATCAAATAAACTGTTTAAAATACATTTTTAGTGTTGGATGTAGTTTTAATGAGAATCCCATTTATTTTACAGTTGAATATCTATTTTCATGATATAATTTTAAAATTGAAATAATAACAATGTATTAATAATAATATAATAATAATAATAATAACATATATACAGAGAGAGAGAGAGAGAGATCTTACAGACAAAATAATGATTTTTTACACTTATATTTGTGCCAATTATAATTATTATTCTAGAAAAGAGAGAGAGAGAGAGATAACACAATAATTATGCTCGATATTGTGTTCGGTTCTAATTTTGTCTGTTTCGTTTCGATTCTATTATTCTACTATTGTTAGGTTCCTTGTTTACTTGCATTTTTCTTAAATTCATCTGTTAGTACCTTTTTAATCTCT